>JAQGAS010002319.1:0-11224 GCA_034686365.1 Pachymerium ferrugineum
TATTAGGTAAAAGATTCCAGTAAGCAAATTGTTTTTACCATTTCTAAAATTTCCGTAATTTTTTTTAGATTTAATTGATGCAGTGGAAGAAAAAACTACCACCAACAATGCTGAAATCGAAGCGCTGAAAGAGACTACGTTGGAAACACAATCAGGTAAACAAATGCAGTCAACAAATTTTACACACATTAAAAAATAATTTGACTTTCAGTACTAGCTTCAATCAAATTAGAGTTTGAAGATGATAAAAAGAAAATTGAAGCTCGGATTGATAAATTTGAACAGTCACGCACAAAAGGTGAATTAAATCAATAACCTATATCGGCTCTATAGTTAGCTTGAAGGAAATGACGTGATCAAATTTTGGTCTAATTTGTGGTAATTAATTTAATTCACACTGCTACAATTTTCGTATATTTTCAGATTTGTCTAAAGCTACCCAAGGTCAAAATATTACGTCATTTTATCGGAATGAAAGGGATACCAATCCTAACTCAACAATACCTGCGGGAGTTTATATGCAAGCGAGGTCCTCACATATATGGAAAGTAGAAAACTTCACACAACTCCAAAAAGATTGTCTACCGCACAAAATGGTGTACAGCGATGAATTTTTCTCGGATCCATTCGGATACAAGTTGCACGGTTGCCTGTACCCAAATGGATCCGATAATGGAAAAATCCACTTATCACTATATCTTGGAATTGTACAGGGGCCTTGGGATGCTCTTTTAAATTGGCCAGCTAGTTTTACTGTTAAAATCACGTTATTAGATCAAAGTCAAAATCTGAGCGATCGTTCATATTCATACGATACAAGGACGGTCTCTGTTAGGGAATCTTTTAACAGACCTACAAACGAGGAGAGAAACAATTCACGTGGATTCCCTCAATTCATTTTACTGTCTGATTTGAAACCAAATTACTTAGATAACGACACGCTTTATATTAAATATACAATCTCACGCTAACTGAAATTTCTACACTGTAAGAAAATGAAAAATAAAAGTTTCTAACTCAATACGTGTCTAATTACATAAATTGTACAGATTAAAATGTTTCTTATTATCCTTTTTATGTAGTCAGGTTCTGATTTTCCACCCAGATTTAGGTTGACGGTATAGATTCGAGTGAGTTCAGAAATTGTAAGTGGTGATAGAACAACCAAGAGCCTTTCTATCACAAAAAGGCCTTGACAAAAATGCAAGATATAATTTATTTGCATGATTTTGTTAGAATCCTCGAATAAAAACATATTTCAAAAGCTTCACTTACCGTATTGAATATGCCAGTAGTTTTCTTGTTCACTTGTAGAAGCATAATAAAAATTTTCAGGTGGTCAATCACCGTGTCCTATAAGTCTTACTGAGAGCTGAAAAGAAAAAATATAAATGCTTGTTTATTTTCATTTCGTTTCGTTAAAACTTTCAAGAATGTCTGCCCTCTAGCCTTTGGTGATGTCGTTCATATCTCAAGGAATGCCCCTTAATCCTTTCCCCAACTTCCTTCCTTTGCCCTACATACTTTCCCTTTGCCGGTCGAGGGAGTTGGTTGGTAGCATTCAAACACAAATTTCATCTTTTTCAACATGTTTAATTGCAGCAGGTAGGAATTGCAATTTTCAATTACTGTATTTCATACTTAAAAGATTGGTTATTAGTTGTAGATTTCAAATCGAAATTGGAAAACTCGTTCAAGCAAACTGTGGCCATGTGTTTTGTGGCAAATGCATTTCTCTCAGCTACATCAATGGAAAATCGTTTTGTTCTTGTTTTGACCACAATGTAATTTACACATTTTAACTGTCTATTATAAACTTATCATTTTTTATAACAAAAATTATTCTGCAAAATTAGCAAATGGAATCCAACACTATCGCAACTTTAGTACGAACTTACAAAGCATTTGAAAAGTCAATTAACAAATTACAAACCGAAGTTGACGAAATTCAAAATCAGAAGGAAGAAAAGAAAGATGCAACTGAAATATTTAAAAAAACTATAAAAAAAAAGTTAGTGTTAAAAATGAATCGGAAAAAAGGTGAAAGGCTCAACATAATTTTTTTTAAACTTCACAGTGGGGAAAAAAATCGAGTCCTTAAACATTGAAAAGGAAACCATGATTAACACTAACACTGCCCTGCAAACACAATTAGGTAAAGGATTCCAGTAAGCAAATTGTTTTTTCACCATTTCTAAAATAAATTTTTTTTTTAGATTTAGTCAAAAAAGCTTTGGCAGAAAATAGCAACATTTTTGAAACTTGCATTTCTAAAGTAGAAAAAGGTTGTTGAAATTATATTAATATAAAAGAGAAAAGTTTTATAATTTTTAAATATGCAGTGGAAGAAAAGATGACTACATACAATGCTGAAATAGAAGTGCTGAAAAAGACTGCGTTGCAAACACAATTAGGTAAAAACAACCAGTAAAATAAATAATTTTATAACTTCTTTTTTAAAATCAGATTTCAAAACGATCAATGATGAAAAAATTCAACAAGAGATAAATTTGATTAATGGTAAGTATTTCTATCGTTTACAACTGTTTCTTTTACATTTTAAAACTCTTCGAAATGCAGAAATGGATTTAATCAAAAAAGAACATAAAGAAGTAGCAGCAAACCAAAGAGGTTCAAATTTGTTTCCTTCAATAATAGATTTCACTAACTGATAATTACACTTTCTTATAGCTGAAACTAACGCGATTAAACTTGAACTGAAAAAATTGAACACAAGTCTTGGTAAAGAGTCAAATTAAATTTTACCGACACTTAATTTCAATATAATTTTCACGGTAGACAATATTAAGAAAGATCAAAATGAAAACGGCAGAGAGTTCTTTACCAATTGGACGAAAAAGCTAAAAGAAGATTCAATTGATGAAATGAATGAGAAAATTGCTCAACTGAAATCAGGTTGTTATCTTAACTAATAAAAAGTAAATTAAAACCTTGTAATTAATGAAGGTACATTTGTTTTGACAGGTTTGTCTGCTGATTTAAATAAACTTGTAGAAAATTACAGAGGCGAAATTCAAGAAATTCAGAAAAATTCCAGTATGCTATACCCACGTTAGATCAGAATTTTGAAATAACAAACATTTTACACTTCTAGATGAAATGAAAACAGAAATGTCTAAAGTGCTTACACAATTCAAGAAAACTGAAGGTAAGCTATGATTTATTTTTGAAATATTAAATAAATCTAATGCAAAAATTGATAATTTACCTATTATTAGTAATTTGCAATTTTGTCTTTTACATTATTTACAGAGTCTCTGAATACGATCAAAGGAGGATATGTTTGGAAAATTGAAAATTTTTCCCAGATCAGATTGCAAAAGAATCTTAGTGACGCATTTTTCTCGGATTCACTTGGGTACAAAATGCGCGCTATGTGCGCTTTTGGAGATTATAATTTGGCCATATATTTGAAAACCGTGCAAGGCCCTTGGGACGCATTTTTAAAATGGCCTGCTGAATACTCTGCGACGTTCACATTCTTAGATCAAACTCAGGAAAGCAATAATTATTCAATAGTTAAAACAATTACAGAAGATGAAAAATGTTATTACGCTGATTGCTTTAAAAGACCAAGCCAGGATAATTTCAATAGAGGTTGGGGTTCGCCTAAAATAATTTTGTTAGCAAATTTAATTAAGTATTTAGTTGATGACACTTTGTACATTAAATTCGAAGTGTCAAGGCTATGAGTTACATTTGAATAACGTGTGTAATGCACTGTACTAGGAGGGTATTCGAATCGTGTCGATATTTTTTTTATGCTTTTTATGAAGGTTCAAATGTTTTGCATGAAATGAGATTGCAATTGGAATAAAAGTCAAATGTGTTTTAAAGGAAAATCCATTTAAAGTAAATGGAGGACACAACTGTGATTACATCCGAAATCTAAAGATGATTTCAATTTAGAACTAATTTTTTTATTAATTTATGTATAACGTTATCTTCAAATAAATAATTTCTCTCTCGAAATTTTTCAAACTCATATTATTCATTAGATATTAATACTACTACTAAAAAGGTTAATTATTGCTAATGTCAAAACTTTCATTTCAATGTAAGAAAAATAATCACAATTCAACATTTGACTTGTAGTAGATAGAAGTAAATAAATATGCTATCACAAGTCAATTTGTTGTAATCAAACTTTACATAACTGATAACAGTTTTTCAAGAGAAACTACGCACAACTTGACAACTTTTCAGCTTCTTCGATGGACAATATTCAAAAACTTCATAATGCAATAGGTATGGCATTATTTACCAACAATTTCGTCCTAAGAACTATTTTGTTTTGAACCAATAAATTCAGAAAATCCATTTAAATTGCTAATAAGGAGGATTTTTTGTACGAACTGTATGGGTGGGACGTTGTCGAACAATTTTGCCCAGAAGAGACGAGTTTAAAGGTGCAACGTTATAACAACTTTTAACTTAATATGACTTTCGTTGGAAAATCAAAGAACTACTTTCTTTAAATTAACGGGTTGTCACCAAGAGCAAAATCATGATAAAATTTACACATTATAACAATTTTATATAGCGCAAATGAATTTCAAGAGAAAAGAAACTGTTAACCTTTACGAACGAGGAAGAATTGTTGTCATCATTCATGAAGCAAAAAGGACCAACTATTGACATCAATGAATATGATCAGAGAGAAAAAATTGATCAAGATTCCCCATTTACTTTTCAATTTAAATATAATATTCAATTGTATTCCAGAAGAGTGTCTTACTGCACAACAAGAAATGAAAAGTCAAGTGAAATTTCTAAATTATTTACAATTTATTTACAACTTTCATGTAGTCAATCAGCCGTATCTTAAGTCAGCTGAAAACAAGAACGAAAAGTAATAGTTAACTCTCTTTTAAGAAAACGAAATGAATAATTGTTTTTTAAAAGAATGTCAGCCCTGTAGTATGGTAGCCTCTAGCGTTTACTGACGTCATCAAACATCTGATTGCAAAAGAAAGTGTTTTCCGCTTCCTTTTAATCCTTTGCCCTCTTACATTCCCAGTCGAGAAAGAGCTGGTTGTTGTCGTTCAAACACAAATTTCATCTTCTACAACATGTTTGCGTGCAGCAGGTAGGAATTACAATTTTTAATTACTATATTTCATACTAATATGAGTGATTATTAGTTGCAGACTTCAGACCGAAATTGAGAAACTTGTTCAAGCAAATTGCAGCCACGTGTTTTGCGGCAAATGTATTTCTCTCAGCTATATCAATGGAAAATCGTTTTGTCCTTGTTTCGACCACAATGTAATTACACAATTCAATCTAACTTGTCTGATTATTTTAATTAATGTGAATTTCTTAGGAAACTGAAACGGTTCTAGGCAAAGATGTAAGAAAACTATTTTTTTTAATTTATAATTTTGTAACCAAATTATTCTGTTAAAATTAGCAAATGGAATCTAACACCATCCAACATACTTTAGTAGGAACTTGCAAAGAATTTGATAAGTCAATCAACAAATTACAAAGCGAGAAAAAGTTCCAACTTAAGGAAAATTCAATTGATGAAATGAATAAGAAAATTGTACAACTGAAATCAGGTATTTAAAAGAAGGCTAAATTAAAACCTCGTAATTAATACGGGTATATTTGTTTTGACAGATTTGCCTGTTGATTTAAATAAACGTTTAAAAAACGATAGATGTAAAATTGAAGAAACGAGGAAAAAATCCAGTAGGTGAACCCACTTATAAGATCACAATCTTGAAATAGTTAACGTTTTACACTTTTAGATGAAATGAAAACAGAACTCAATAAAGTGGTTACACAATTTAAGGAAACTGAAGGTAAAGTATAATTCACATTTTAAAATACTAAACCTCACACGAGTTCTCCAATATTTTACCATTTCCTTTTCAATACTATAACGTACAAATTAAAGAGACAAAAATTGATAGTTTGGCTGATTAATAATTTGCAATTTTGTTTTTAACATTATTTACAGAGTCTCTGAATATGATCAAAGGAGAATATGTTTGGAAAATTGAAAATTTTTCGCAGAAACTAAAGTGGGGTCTGTACAGTGATGCATTTTATTCTGATTCATATGGGTATAAGATGCGGGTTATGTTGGAGAATTATCGACATGTAATTGGGTTTAGTGTGAAATTGCAAATCATGCAAGGCCCTTGGGATGCACTTTTAAAATGGCCCGCTGATTTTTTTGTGACAGTCACTGTATTAGATCAAACTCAGAGCAACAATAACTATTCATCGGTTTTCGAAATTACAGATGTAGATAAACGTTATTACACAAAATGCTTTAAAAGACCGAGTAACCAGGTCCCTTTCAATGACTGGAGATTTCTTGAATTTTTTCCATTAGACTTAGAACCTAAGTATTTAGTTGATGACACTCTTTACATAAAATTCCAAGTGACAAGGCGATGAGTTACATTTGAATAACTTGTATAATGTACTGTACTAGGAGGGTATTCGAATCGTGTCGTTAAAAAGTTAAGAATATTTTTTTATGCTTTTTATAGATTTCAATTTGAATAAAAGTCAAATGTATTTTAATTGGTTAATATTGTTTAAGGAAAATGCATTTAAAGTAAATAGAGGTCAAAACTGTGATTACATCCGAAATCAAAAGGTGCATTCAATTTAATTTTGAACTAATTTTTGTAGTAATTTATGTAATAATTAATTTATGAATAACGTTATGTTCAAATAAATGATTTTTCTCTTGAAATTTTTCAAACTCATTATTCATATAGATATTAATACTACTACTAATATGAAAGGTTAATTATTGCTAATATCAAAACCTTCATTTCAATGTAAGAAAAATAATTACAATTCAAATTTTGACTTGTAGTAGATAGAAGTAAATAAATATGCTATCACAAGTCAATTTGTTGTAATCAAACTTTACATAACTGATAACAGTTTTTCAAGAGAAACTACGCACAACTTGACAACTTTTCAGCTTCTTCGATGGACAATATTCAAAACTTCATAATGTAATAGGTATGGCATTATTTACCAACAATTTCGTCCTACGAACTTTTTTTTAAAAGTTTTAAACAAATAAATTCAGAAAATTCATTACTAATAGGGAGGATTTTTTGTACGAAGTGTATGGGTGGGACGGTGTCGAACAATTTTGCCCAGAAGAGACGAGTTTAAAGTTGCAACGTTACAACAACTTTTAACTTAGTTAATATGACTTTCGTTGGAAAATCAAAGAACTACTTTCTTTAAATTAACGGGTTGTCACCAAGAGCAAAATCATGATAAAATTTACACATTATAACAATTTTATATAGCGCAAATGAATTTCAAGAAAAAAAATTGATCAAGATTCCCCATTTACTTTTCAATTTAAATATAATATTCAATTCTATTCCAGAAAAGTGTCTTACTGCACAACAAGAAATGAAAAGTCAAGTGAAATTTCTAAATTATTTACAATTTTTATTTACAACTTTCATGTAGTCAATCAGCCATATCTTAAGTCAGCTGAAAACAATAACGAAAAGTAATAGTTAACTCTCTTTTAAGAAAACGAAATGAATAATTGTTTTTTAAAAGAATGTCAGCCCTGTAGTATGGTAGCCTCTAGCGTCTGCTGACGTCATCAAACATCTGTTTGATAAAGAAAGTGTTTTCCGCTTCCTTAATCCTTTGCCCTCTTACATTCCCAGTCGAGAAAGAGCTGGTTGGTGTCGTTCAAACACTAATTTCATCTTCTACAACATGTTTGCGTGCAGCAGGTAGGAATTACAATTTTCAATTACTATATTTCATACTAATATGAGTGATTATTAGTTGCAGACTTCAGAACGAAATTGAGAAACTTGTTCAAGCAAATTGTGGCCACGTGTTTTGTGGCAAATGTATTTCTCTCAGCTACATTAACGGAAAATCGTTCTGTCCTTGCTTCGACCATAATGTAATTACACAATTTAATCTAACATGTCTTATTATTTTAATTAATACGAATTTCTTAGGAAACTGAAACGATTCTAGGCAAAGATGTAAGAAAAACTATTTTTTTTTATTTTATAATTTTGTAACCAAATTATTCTGTTAAAATTAGCAAATGGAATCCAACACCATCCAACATACTTTTTGCAAAGAATCTGAAAAGTCAATCAACAAATTACAAAGCGAAGTTGACGAAATTCAAAATCCGAACGAAGAAAAACAGGATGAGATTAAAAGATTCAATGAAACATTTTTAGAAGGTTTGTGCTAAAAATTAATGAGAAAAATAAAAGTTAAAAGACCCAATAATTTTTTAAAAAATTTCACAGTGGAGAAAAAAATCGAGTCCATAAACATTGAAAAGGAAACCATGATTAAAACTAATACTGCGCTGCAAACACAATTAGGTAAAAGATTCCAGTAAATAGTTTTTACCATTTCTAAAATTTCCGGAAATTTTTTTAGATTTACACAAGAAAGCTTTGACAGACAATTTTGAAACTCTGATTTCTAAAATGGAAAAAGGTTGTTTAAATTATTTCGCTATAAAAGATAAAAAGTTTTATAATGTTTAATTGTATAGTGGAAAAAAAAATGACTACCTCTAGTGCTGAAATGGAAGAACTGAAAAACACCACGACTGCGTTGCAAAAACAATTAGGTAAAAACATCCAATCAGAAGAAAAAAATATTTTTTATAACCTATTTTTTAAAATTAGATTTCAAAATGCTCAATGACGAGAAAGTGCAACAAGAGATAAAATTAATTAATAGTAAGTGTAATTTGATGCCACCTTCAAATTTGCCATTATTCAATGACTACAAATCTACAATTTTTTTTGATTAGGTAAAATGACAACCAATAAAACCAAAATCGATGAAAACAATAAACGTAAGTATTTTTATCGTTTACAGTTGTTTCTTTTACATTTTAAAACTCTTCAAAATGCAGAAATGAGTATAATCATACCTAAAGAAGGACCAGCAAACCAAAGAGCTACAAATTTGTTTCCTCTACAGAAATCTTTAGAAGTGTTTTCACAAACTGAAGGTAAACTATAATTCATTTTTTAAAAATTAATAAATTTGCCATTATTCAATGACTATAAATCTACAATTTTTTTTTGATTAGGTAAAATGACAACTATTAAAACCAAAATCGATGAAAACAATAAACGTAGGTAATTTTATCGTTTGCAGTTGTTTCTTATACATTTTAAAACTCTTCAAAATGCAGAAATCATACTCATACCTAAACAAGCAAACCAAAAAGCTACAAATTTGTTTCACCTACAGAAATTTTTTGAAGTGCCTTCACAAACTGAAGGTAAACTATAATTCATTTTTTAAAAATTAATAAATTTGCCATTATTCAATGACTATAAATCTACAATTTTTTTTTGATTAGGTAAAATGACAACTATTAAAACCAAAATCGATGAAAACAATAAACGTAGGTAATTTTATCGTTTGCAGTTGTTTCTTATACATTTTAAAACTCTTCAAAATGCAGAAATCATACTCATACCTAAACAAGCAAACCAAAGAGCTACAAATTTGTTTCCTCTACAGAAATCTTTTGAAGTGTTTTCACAAACTGAAGGTAAACTATAATTCATTTTTGAAAAATTAATAAGACTAATACAAAAAACTTGATAGTTTACCTGATTACTAATTTGCAATATTTTTTTTTTTTTTTTTTTTTACATTATTTACAACAGAGTCTCTGACTACGATCAAAGGAGGATATGTTTGGAAAATTGAAAATTTTTCCAAGATAGGACGGCAAGATATTCTTAGTGACTCATTTTTCATGAATTCAGTTGGGTACAATATGCGTGCTATGGTAAGCGCTTTTGGGGATTCCCATTTGTCCATATATTTGAAAATTGTGAAAGGCCCTTGGGACTCACATTTAGAATGGCCTGCTGACTACTCTGCGACGTTCACATTGTTAGATCAAACTCAGGGCAACAATAATTATTCAATAGTTAAAACAATTACAGAAAAGGAAAAATGTTATTATGCTGATTGCTTTAAAAGACCAAAGTTAGACCAAGATGATTTCAATAGCAGTTGGGGTTTGCCTAAAACATTTTTGTTATCAAATTTAGAACCTAAATATTTAGTTGATGACACTTTGTACATTAAATTCGAAGTGTCAGGCGAGTTACATTTGATACGTAATGCGGCATTTTCCTATGAATTTTCAAATGATAAGCGTGTATTGACAGTGGTATATGGTATATAACTCAAATGCATTTTAATTGGGTAATATTGTTTTAGACGGTAAATCCATTTAAAGTAAATGGAGGACAAAACTGATTACATCCGAAATCAAAAGGTGATTTCGATTTAGAACTAATTTTTGTAATAACTTATGCAATCACTTTGTATAACGTTATGTTGAAATAAAAGATTTTTGTCTCGAAACTTCCCAAAACTGATAACAGTTTTTCAAGAGACACTACGGACTATTTTTCAGCTTCCTCGATGGATAATATTCCAAACTTTATAATGTAAGAGGTACGGCATTATTTCCCAACAATTTCCTTCCTAAGAACTTTTTTTAAAAGTTTTGAACAAAAAAACTCAGAAAGTTCATTTAAATTGCTAATAGGGAGGATTTCTTGTACCAACTGTATGGATGGAGACGTTATCGAACAATTTTGCCCAGAAGAGACGAGTTTAAAGGTACAACGTTATAACAACTTTTAACTTGGACTTGGTTATAATATGACTTTCGTTGGAAAATCAAAGGACTAGCAGACTGTCACCAAGAGCAAAATCGTGACAAAATTTACTCGTTATAACAATTTTATACCCAGCAAATGAATTCCAAGACAAGAAACTGTTAACATTTACGAAACAGAAAGACAATTCATGGAAAAAAAAAAAAAAGGGAATTCATGTGACCAATAAGCGTATCTTAAGTCAGCTAGAAACAAAATTAATAGTTAACTCCCTTTTAAGAAAACAAAATGAATAGTTGTTTTAAAAGTTTCAAGAATGTCAGCCCTCTAGCGTTTGCTGACGTCATCAAACATCTGATTGAAAAAGAAAGTGTGTCCCCCACTTCCTTTGCCCTATATACATTCCCAGTCGAGAAAGATCTGGTTGGTGTCGTTCAAACACAAATTTTATCTTCTACAACATGTTTGCGTGCAGCAGGTAGGAATTACAATTTTCAATTACTATATTTCATACTAATATGAGTGATTATTAGTTGCAGACTTCAGACCGAAAT
>JAQGAS010002320.1:0-11220 GCA_034686365.1 Pachymerium ferrugineum
TAAGTCAATTTTTTCATTGTTATTCAAATTAGTTGCATGCCATGTAGCAGTTGGCACAACTAAAGCTAAAGTCAAAAGGTTATTCAAAACATTGGAGCAGTACTATTTAACGATTTAAAAGTTTTCGTCATTTAAAATTTGTTGAATCTTATAAATTTTTCATCGTTAGCATTTGTGAGTTTGCCCCAGAATTTTTTTTAACAAATTCATAGTCATAGTACCAAGTGACTTATATCTCTACTCATTTCATTAGTGACCTTATGCCACCAGATAAATTAGCTTCTTTGAATCATATGATTGAAAAATCACGTCGCTCTATTTCATAGCGGAAGGGTCCAGGTTTGCACTTCCTTCTTCTCGCCACCTAAATGTCGAATTCGTGACAACACAAATTAGTGTATGACCTTAGCTTTGTATGTTTCTCCGATGGACTTTTCCCTCCATAGAAAGTAGCTAATCTAAGTACGCCTTACCAGAATTTTAAAATAACATTGGGGCATTTTCAAGACTTTTTCTGAACTAGTATTTAGCACACTTATTGCATTATGCTTCTAACTGTAGTTGTTCTGTCAATACTTAAGTTAGAGCTAAAGGTTACCATGAATTTTACAGACTTTAATCTAGTTGGTTATCAGTTGTCAGAATTCATTAACTTGTAAGTGAAGCAATGTTTGTTTACCAAAATAATTGCAAAATCAACTTGTCAAAGAGAATATTGATTAGAGGTTGATTATACTTTTAACTATAGCGGCAAAGGGGTTTTCGGTTTATTCATCTTAAGTCTCAACAATTTAACCTTCAAATGCAACTAATGTTAGAGAATCTGCCCACATTAACAGCTTACACTACATCCGTTTTTGATATAATGATACATTAGTGACTTCAAAACCTCTTTAAAAAGTAGGATATTTTCTACATTTTAAGTTCTGGTAATATCTTTTCGTAACCTTTCTTAAATCCTCTTTTAATCAGAATTTTTAAGTGTTTTTTGCCATTTTCTTCATACTCATACAGTTTATTAATTGAAGTTAGTGCGCGCTTGTTTTCGAATTGCAAAATATTTATTGATTTTTCATCGTCTTGGAAAAGGGATGGTGTTTTTGAAATCGAGCTCCGCCCAAATTAAAGTAGTCAACAATCTCTTTGGTTGGATGTCCGGGGTTAGCAAAGAGGCTTCAATTTGATAAAAAAAAATATATTTCAATTCGAAGCACCAAAGTTGAATCTATATTTGGGTGATCTCACTGGAGATTCTACTGAAGATTTGCTTTCCACAAACAGGAAATGGTTATTCTGAAAAATAAGTTTGACTCAAACTCTTAAATCTATCGTAAATTTTTTTAAAACTCATATTGGATGTTGATATTGATGGCTAAGGAAAAGAAAATTCAGCTCAATATCTGAAGCCGGAAGCATTGCGAAGTTGTTGAAAAATAGTGTGGGGCAGTTTTATAGACGTACTTTATAAAAAAAAAAAAAAAAAAAAACGCTTTCTGGTGGATTTACACATAATATTTCTTTTTGCCAGCTTTGGAGAACCTTGAAGGATCATATAATGTAATCATTGAAAATGTCATGGATTTTTTTTTAAATATTTAATATAAAGAAAACGTTTTGAAATTCTACTTAATGAGTTTGGGAAAACACTTGAAAGCAGTTTTTAATAAATAATCGTAATGACAAAATCGATGAAATAATTTTCGACAACCAAATGCTGTGTTTTGGATGTCTTAAGATCAGACTTGAAAGTACCGAATATAATAAGAATGAACATTTGCTCCATAAGGGTGGTAATTATCTCGTGTGTATCAGGGAACCCAATATATTACAGAGAAGTAGTTGCAGACATATACTTTACTTAAGGAGTAATAGAAAAATCATTTTATAGGATTTCTATTCTTAACTTAGCTGTAATTCTATCACCTTGTAATCTAGCTGTAATAGATCAATTGCAAACTCCACGAAACTCCTGCGCTTAGATTTGAACCAATGACTTCTCAGATTCCAAGTGCACGTGCTATCCCAAATCCCAGTACTTAAGCCTAGTTTCCAAATCAGTAATTTCCAGCTTTGGTGACAAGATTGTGAACATTTTTCGAAACACCATTCGTTTATTACAAGTATGAAGCTTCCCGCTGGTTAGTTATTTGTAGAACTAACGATGTGTTTAGTTCACGCTTAATAATTTTAATTGCAATTGCGTTAAGTGTTTCATTAGGAATCAAAAGTTTATTAAGAAAAGTAGCTGGCATTGAGAAATTGGCTTTGTTCCTATGTTTCGCTGCTACAAAACGAAATGAGGACAGGTACAGACAGTAAAAATAACTACAGCAGTGTGAGCAATAATGTGAACTTAATTGCATTTGCTTTCTCTACCGTAGGGGAAAGAATAAGATTTTATATTCAAGTATAAAACTAGGTCCACACCTATGTTCACATTGAAATAGATAAATTTTTCAAAAAAATGCTAATTATGGAAAAGTAAGACCGCAATTTAATTGCGGTTTCAAGTGCATCGACAACAATTAATTAATGATTGATCTGATAACTCAATAGTTTCGATATCTTCAACTTTATTTATTATAGTCAATGAACAAACACTTCCGCAATAAACACTGATAAATGATTCAATACACTTATCAGCAGATACCACACTAACTTAAAACACCTGTTTTAACTCATTAAACTTCACTTCACACTTAAAATTCCATCAGCAGCGCACCTGGATAATAAATCACCCAACTTCTTTTGATAATTTCCACACATCATCCCTTAACGTAACCTCTCATAATTCTCCCTTCCAACGACAAGATGAAGACATTTCCAACGATTAAACGTCATTGAACGTGTTGGTAGCCAGGAATTTTTTTTTCCACCAACACCTCAAGGAATGAAGTAATAAGTAGACGAGATTCCCCCATTCCCTGTCATTTCGCCTTTTTAAATCTCGATAAGGATGCAAGCGCCGTTAAGTTTAATCTACATGCCTGCAGATACATGAATATGTTATTATTTCACCTCTTGACAATTGTCAACTTCAAAGGAATGAATAATAAAAGAATCCAGGCTTTCATTTGCGACACATCTATGAAATTTTCAAAAGAAAAGAAAATCAAAAGGCGCATCAAAACATTGTTTTTTTAGACTTTTTACTTCTGCAATATGAATACGAGCAAATTACGTGGTTTGTGAGAATGTTTTGTAGTTGAGTCAAAGGGTCCAGCTGGTATGGCAGTTATTGTGTAATTGCCAACCTCGTTGGGTCTCATAAATCTTTTGCTTAATGGGAGATCTTGTCGACTGGTCAAAGCTTTGTGCAATCGATCAAGGAAGTTGTTGGATAAAAGAAGAGCCTGTCCAATTTGCGTTTTTTTTTTTTTTTATATTTAAGGGATTGTGGAGGATCCTACAGGACGATGTTGTTAGATGATGTAGTTTACGTGCTTTCTCGGTTGATAAATTTTACATAGACTGCACTCGCGTGAAAAGGATGTACAGTATAATTGGATGGTTATGTGAACATTTGAGAGTAATTATTGTTTAGAGAATGAAAAATAGGCAGTGCAGATAAGAAAAAAAAGCCATTTGGAAGATGAGATGAAAGAAAAACATGTGCGTAACGTAATCCCTGAAGAAATTCAAAAGATCCTGTTTGGCCACTGACGTACTCATTGCTGTCGATATTTTTTTTTTCTTTTCTTTGCTGCGATTCTATTTCGTTGTTTTTTCAAAAACTGATTTCTGTAATGCATCTTTTAGTGAAATTGTATTTGAGAAATGGAGATGGTTATATATTTTGCATCAATGTTTAAAGAGAACGGTCAGGATTTTTTGATTTTTTTTGATAGTTTTAAAATTAAGAAGTAAGTTTGATGCATAAATTTTAGTTAATTTTTAATTAATAATGTCTAGTTTTTAGCGACCTCCCCTTAGGGCCCCTGCTGCCAACAGCTTGCGCCTTCAATGGTGGGCAGGGCGAAAAGATTAGAATAATAGGAGAGATAAAATTTCCAAGAGTTTTGAAGAAGGCAGCAAGGGAAACCAGAGACCCTGGAGAAAAACCCTACCTGCGCAAAGCAGAAAGATTCCACAAGAAACTAATTACTAATTAATTACAAGCATGGGATTTCCATTTGTGATGTAAAATAACTAATGGGGTAATTGGCCAAGTTAAAAAAAGAATTGACGACTGCGGTCATACGCACTGAAAACAAATTAAACGAAAGCAAGAAAATAAGAAGACACTAAGAATAGGCAAAGGATCGCTTGATTCTGTTGGGTAGGGGGTACCCTATAAAGGAACCCTATTGTGTACTTCCAGCACCCTGAAACCAAGTTAGGCACATAAAAGCCGAATTCGGCCACCAATAGAAATTAAAAGCCCAGTCAGGCCACCAATAGAAATTAAAAGCCCAGTCAGGCCACCAATAGAAATTAAAAGCCCAGTCAGGCCACCAATGGAAATTAAACGTTCCAAAAATATTGGGAGTAAAATCTATGAATGTAATAGCCAGTATCAGTCATGATGCAGTTGCTACAAACTTTTTACAAACTTCAATTTGAAATTACACTTTAATAGAAAGTTAATTGTCCCTTTAATGTTTATCATTTAGCGAATCTTAAACATTTGCATAAAAAAAGAATTCCTCGACATCTTTAAACTGTAGAGAAGTGTCATTATTTGAATTTTCATTTCATATTTCAATTGTCTGCCTAGAGCCGTATGAATTAATACGAGGCGAATTTTAATTAATTATCCAGCGTAATACACAATATAAAGGCAGAAAAGCAAATTTGACGTGCACCTCCTTTTATTGTACTTGAGTTTTCATATTCCATTTGAAATGTGATTTTAAACCACGTCAAAAGCAGTTATTGGCAAAACTTTTTTCCTGACGTTTTATTGATTCGTACGAAGCTGTTTGACCACTCTTCTAAGTTTTCATCTGTAATCACTCGGGATTTTATTTGCACTAGTTTGAGATTTTACGACTGCTTCCTGGCCAGTGTTTAAAGAGTTAAGTATGGTGCCTCGGGGTATTTTTATTAGCCTCCTAATTCTCTAAGCCGCGTTTTGTTGAAATCTCCATCTCCAACCAACTTGTAACTTCTAAAATGGTTTCCCAATCTAATAAAAGGATTCCCATATATACTCTACTTCAAAAGTTTGCAACTAAAATCCGGCTTTATACAAGACATACTCAATCGAGATATGCCAAACGCAAAAGTTTAACTTTGAAAAGGCGCAAAGCGAAAAATCTAAAAATATCCCAACTACAGCAAAGAAGAGAATTTTTTTACGACATCCACATGACTGACGCAGTACAGATCGATGATTGTCGCTTCTCATTGATTGGTCTCTTGCGTCCATCCCCATCCGTGTGATCAGTGCAGCTCAATTACCCGCAAACGACGAGTGCATCGCACGTGCGACAGGTCATGTGACTTGTTATTTGGGCAGCCGGATAGAGTTACCTTTTAAAACTCGTCAATGATCTTCTTTATTACTCACTACACAGGGCCAAAGGTCTGATTTGTATTCTGTCATTGCGCCAAAAAAAAGAATAAACAAAAATTGCAAGGTAAAAATAACACTTACAGCACGAGAGGAAAAAGAATTATCCAATTGGGATTCAATCATCGTTACAAGTGTTGGATGAAATCCCTCTCGGGTTGAACAATTCGTTTACTTTTTGCACCTTTTTTTTTGCCAGGTAAAGTATAATAACCCCGCAAAACATTTTGTCGAATTGATAGATTGCTTATGAGCAACTTCCGAGCTATTTATCTCATTGACATTTTTCTGATAAAATGCAGGAAGTTGAGTGTAAGAAAAAATTGTTTTTAATTAATATTCGATTTTTTTTTTTTTTGAGAGGAAAAGAGATAAAGTTGTCAAAAGATGTCGTAAAACCGCTAATTGAAACATGAAAATGATTAGGTACATTTTGTGTTTGTAAAACATTTTCTTTTATAATTTTTGTGAGAAAAAGCAGCGGTGCCGCCGCCTGCCGGTTTAATGAAAAGTTGCCGCCCGTTGATTGAGCGGGAACAGTACTGATTAGACTGACCTCCCTCATCACTCAAGCTTTGGATAATGATTAACACGAGCGGATATTAGACGAACAACCTCATCTAAAAGACTATCAAGTGGCAAAACGCTTGAAAATTGTTGGTGGAAGATTGGTAAAGTTTTCAAAATTTACAGTTTCTGTACTTGAAATGGTGTTTAAATTCACTTTTCTCGTCAAGTGAGGTAAATATGAAATTCTAATGTGAGAGCTTTTAGATGTAAAGAGCTGAGAATGAAGTTATGGTTGGTATCTCTGCTCAACTCTCTGAGTAGATTTTATTTTTTCATGGTACAGTAATAAAGATGGGGAGAGATAAATAGATTTTGTGTTCTACTCACCATCAGTTGGCCGAACTTGGGTTATATTTTGCTCGTTGCATTCCTGTTCTTTACCTAATATTTTAACCGACTGGGTGAGCTTCATACTTTCCAAAGATTTTGAATCTTCAGGTCCCTAAAAATGAAAATGAAAAATAGTCAAATCGACATATGTTTAAAAATCTCTTGGGACCGATTCAGACCAAAACATATTTTTTCACAGAAAAAAAAAAGTAGATAATAAAAATTTATTATTAAAACTTACCTAGGAATAAAAAAGCGATCATTTATTGAATATCACGCGCACTTTTTTTTTTATCAACTGTCCACTCAATTGAGATTCCAAGCAAACCCTCAGCATCATCACCTACTGTGCCTGTTTGCTTCTGCCTCTTCTCTTTTATGAGCACAACCAATGTGCACACTGCGCGTGCTCACAATCTCTTCGAGGAGAGGCCCAACGAATTGCTCGACAATTTTTTTTTTTACTTTCTCCACTCCACGTGCCTCTCAACCCTCTCACTTTTGAGACGTTTAATGATTTTTCTTTTTGTCATATGGCAATCACCTGCTTACAGGTGGAGTGAAGAAAAAAATAGTGACATAATGGAACAATATCGCGAATGATTTGTCGCACATGGTTTTCTGATGACGGGGGAGATTTAATTAAGGCAACGCATTGAATTCGGTGATGGTACCTTGTTTGTTCGTAGATTAGATGTAGACAAGGCTTTCTATTAACCAAAGTGTTAATCTTATTAAGACTGGGGATGAACACAGCGACGTTTCCTTGTTTTGTATTGATTAACAGCTGGTCGTGTGAGTAACTTTTTTTGAATTTATTTTTTTCTAATTGAAATTTAAATATTTCGATTTGGTCTTTTGTATGCTGAAAAGGATAATTACTTATTTACTTTTTTCTTACTGATGTGTGCTTAAGAGGTCCTTCTACGTTAAAGCTGCTTAGTGAATTGTGTAAATGAGTTGTTTACATGTAAAATAAGTAATTAGGAATTCATTGAATTAATATAATGCTCTTAAGGTTTCTTTGAAGTGGCAAAAAAAAATTTTGTGTGTTAAAAGAAATTGAAAGTTCGGAGAAAATTCTGTCAAGATAACATAAAAATATTACGTTTGACATATTTAATGCTCGTGCCAAATTTTATTTTATTGTTTTTTTTTTTTTTTTTTTTTCATTTTAATTTCACTTTGGGGATGAACGTCTTGCAAATCAACTGCAACGCATAAATAACGACGTTAAGTTTTTTGACAGTTTAAAGTGATTGTAGGTTTTCGGGAATAACAAACTAACCATAAATTTTGAGGTTAAACATTACTGACGTTTTTTTTAAAGGAAACTAAATGTAAATTTATATTATGGGTGCTTTTATTAAAGCGTTATTACTTGTTGCAAAGCGCCACCTGGGAACTGCATATTACGTTTTTCGTTATTCTGTCTATTTAGGTGGGTTTAAAAGCTAATCTAATAAAACCAGTTGATGCCTGCGTTTTCTATTGCTTCATCTTACAGTAGTACACTGATTAGCGTCGGGGTGAAGAGTTTCTGAAACAAATTGGATACAAATGGCGCGTGATTCTCAAACTCCCACGACACAAGAGTAATGAGAAAGATACATCATTATCTTCAGCTCATTGACTTCACTTGTTTTTATATTGAATTTAAGGATTCGTTAAATTAATAGAGGATTATCTTTTTGTTTCGTTACAGGTCTCTAGGATTAATGACATGAAGGAATTCGAGAAATCCGGTTGATCAATGACACTAAATAGAGAATTGAAAGTTGGTAATTTCTAGGAGAATGTCATTTTGGAAAATTACCTTTTGGTAAGTAATTGTAATATATTTATGTGTATAAATCTGAATTAGTGTTCTCTATTTGACAGGAAAGCTTTTCTATTGAAATGGGATTTTCCAAAGGATCATTGCACTGATTAACATAAGTTTTATGGGTGACTTGTCTTTGCAATTTTCACCTCTGATCTCAAATGTCGGAAGGTAATTGGCTGTGAACATTTAATAAAAGTATATAACACTACTACAGTTTTTTATATCTTTCTTTCCAAAGCATCCAGTAAATTGATTTATCACCACTAGGGACTGCATCTGACATGTTCAGGTAGGAAGTTTTTTTTTTTTTTTTTTTTTTTTTAATTTTTGTTTTTTTTTTTTTGCCTCAGTTTTAGTAAAGAGAATGAGTAATTAATAAAAGGGTTATTTAAAAATAAGTAAGAGAAATCTTGAAATTGACAAAAGATTGACATTTTTTTTGGTTTTCTATGCAACTTGATTTTACATTGCAGAATAAGACTCGTCCCTTTTATGTTGACTCGCTTTCTCTTCTCAAATTTAATTAAGGTGTCTTGGACGGTCGAGTGGTTTCCTGAATCCAAATGTCATTGTGATTAATCTTTGAGGCTGGAGCTCGTGAATTGAGGCTCATTTGTGGGTTTAATCTGTGACACTAACCAAGAAAGTGTAATCAATTCTAGTTGGATGAAGGTTGTAGCAGGATTATGAGTGTCACTTATTCTTGAACTTTGGCTAAAGGGTGTGTACCCGGAAATCACAGGTTTCTGCATTTTGAAATGAGTCGGTGGCTGTCGTTTTTTTCTTAGGCAAATCAATTTTGGTTTGGGGTTTGGACAAGTGAAAGATTAGAGTATAATTTGTTCCCTCTGGGTGGAATTAATTTCGTATTGAATCTGTCAATTTATCACCCCCTTGATAGAAATGTGCCTTCATTTGTCATGAGATAAAAGAAAAGTTATGAC
This sequence comes from Pachymerium ferrugineum, assembly GCA_034686365.1. Taxonomy (NCBI): domain Eukaryota; kingdom Metazoa; phylum Arthropoda; class Chilopoda; order Geophilomorpha; family Geophilidae; genus Pachymerium; species Pachymerium ferrugineum. The sequence continues at coordinate 9,185 of JAQGAS010002320.1, forward strand.
CGGACACGTGGGAGTTGATGTAAAGTTTGACGGTTTAAAAAGGGAATGTAAAAGTGAAATATTGAAATTATAAAATTTTATCAATAGTGGGTTTTTAGTAAAGGAAAATTGTATTCAGAACATTAGTTTTACAGGTTGTATTAAAATCTTGTTTTATTTTTTATTGTAGTGGAGAGTTTAAAGCAAAAAAAAATATTGAGAACTTTCAGCTCTTGTCGCTAGATGTCCCCAACAGACGACACACTGCTGCAACTTTACTTCGTTTTTAAAATTTTAGAGAATAGAGGGAAACAATTTGTAGTTGCTACATAAAGTTTAATTTAGGAAGAGCTAAAGGCAAAATAGTTAAGATTATGCAATTTTTTGTTTATTCATTTGAGATATGAGGGAATAACAGAAAGTTATCGATCAAGACATTAAAGTATCAAATTGCCTTTTGGCATATCCATTTGATGTAGTGGATGAATTTCAGTTAAGAAGTGCACTAATTATGAAACCCATTACACGGTTCGATACTTCTTAATTTATCCATGGAGGATGCATAGAATAGCCATTTAACATTTACAGTTTTCTTAGAATCTTTGGCGTTTATTATTGTTGCTAACTGAGCACCACTTTATTTGTAGTGTTGCCTCTTAGGTGCGTAGTAATTAATGAGAAAGTTGTTTGTACCAAGAAATTATCTTATCGTTTTCACTTTTGTACATAAAACTTTAGGTGTAATTAGAATTAAATTAAGAACAAAATTTTTTTTTTGTTTTTGGCTACTGGCAATTAATGCTTTTTTTGTTTTTGGTTGAAGCATTTTCTAGATCGGGTTATTTCCGATTGTGTTTTGTCTCAACGGAAATGAGTCGAGTGCAACTAAAGATGTCAAAGAATTTTGTGTATTAATCATATTTTGTAGTAAATAATAGGCAAATTGTGCAACTTTAAACATCTCAAACAGGAACTGTATTTAATGAAGAAAGGCAATTTCTAATGTCACGAGATCTTTGTGATATCAGAATGAAAGGATAAATATTTCCTCATTTTCCAGATAAATGGGTTGGACGATGTAATTGTGATAACGTTCTAAACTTTTAGGGCCTTATGATAATTCTACTAATAATAATGATAATAACATTGACGTCAATACGGCACTTCCTAGCATTAAAAATGCAATTTTTTAAAAAGAACTTTCAATAGAAATGCAGAAAGTAGACTGTGCAAAATTGCATTTACAATACGCTCCGATTAGTGTCACAAACTGTCACCAGTGGCGCCTCTTTAAAACCAATATTTTATTCTTATTGGCCTTTTTATTAGGTTTACTAGACTTTGAGATCTTCTGGACTTTACTAGACATTTAGTGCCTGTTACTGAGCTTCTTTAAAGTTTATTTGCGTCTAGTTTTATGTTAAGTTTGCTGCAGTTTTAGACGGCCAAAGAAACCTTTAAAGAGGCATCAGCACGTTCTATTTGGAAAAACTCTTTGACGTAAGTTTGCACAAACCTTTGTCTAAAGCTTATAAATACCACACGCAACAATTGTTGGTATAAAGGTAAGGCAAAATTTCTGCGCAAACTCATTGTAGACAGTTCATATTGTTTCATAATATTCCTTAATTCACTATTTCTAAAAAACAGACATTCAAATGATTTCTTATTCTCGCATGACCATAAAAAGTTAATGACAACTAATCATTAATGCTCTTAAAATAACCTTATTTATTAAAATTTCAAAAGGAGGACGTTGGATTGCATGTTCAAATTTACCTTTAACTTTTGCAAAGAGGGAAAAAATGTTATTCGAGTAAATTAATTTTCCTGCCTCATATTCGTTAAAACACAATGTTATATTAGAATGCCACATTCGTCCAACTGTCCTTTAATGGTTTTGTACTTTTACCAGACTTCACTAGCTTCACAGCATGGCACGTGTTATTTACCAGCTGTCGGTGATAAAAAGAAAGCACTTGCGTTAGACCCCCGTCAGTCTAATATCGTAGCAGTTGAGATGCATGCACGTGTGGGTTCTGCCAAGTAGCACTTTT
>JAQGAS010002321.1:0-11219 GCA_034686365.1 Pachymerium ferrugineum
AGAGAAATTTTTGGAATGATTTATTTTCAGTTGAGGCACGGCTTAGTTGAGAAAAAGAGATGAAAGAAAAGGTTGAAACATCCACAAGCTAAAATCATTTCAATTAACAGAGAACAGTCCAAGTGAAAATACAACTTGAAATTGAAATTGCCACTCAAGAAAAAAAAATTAAAGTACCTCAAACACCAAATTTCACTGTAAATAATTAAACACTATATCACTGAACCAAACAAAGTTTAAAACATTAAACTTAAAAAATATCACAATCACAAATTTACAAAAATGATAGATTGAATTATGGTGTGCCATTAAACAAGTGTTAAAAGTTACAATTCAAGCCATGGAGACTAGCAATGCAATAAATTTTGAAACACTAACATGTTAGATAGAAATATTTAGCCCCCAAACATTTACAACATCAGACAAAGAACAATTTTCAAATAATTTCATTCTTAAATTGCAGTTGCCTTGGTTTTCACTAAAATGCTAAATTGGTTTATATACAGTCAGCAAGAACCAAGTTGATCTGCCAAATCAAACAGCAATATTTCTTTACCATTTTTGTAATAGTCGTTTGTCTAGTCTTTCATGGTTCGAGTTATTTCAAATGAATTAAAAATGAGAATGGTTTGAACACATCAAATCAGTCAAAGATTATTAGGTAGGTATTACAATAGCAGCCAGCATTACTTTCTTAACATCGAATATTTAAAGTCAAGTATTTTACAATCATACCATTCGCTGCCATTTAAAAATCGTGAATAAAACTGGAAAGTTGGGAACACACAAAACAATTCAAATTAAAATTCATGGGAATGATTTTCCAATTACAAGATAAATTCATTCCTATTGCATTGCCGTATAATCCACTACTCAATACACACGCAAAGAAAATCACTTTCATTTTAAAAATTTATGACCTAAATTGTTCAATAAACATTTTCCTCTTTATCTTGTTTCAATTTTTTAGAATAGAATTTGAAAACCGTCAACAGCTATGTACAGACAATAAAAATAAAAACAAGCTTAATAAAATATAAAAAGAAGAAATAACCATGTATGTACATGAAAAAAATTGAAAGATGTTAAAGATTACTCTCACGTTAATATCAATTTCAAATATCACTTATTACATTTGACCTGTATGGTTACTACTACACAGAAGTTACCAACAGTAAAAATTATAATGTATGAGAGTAATCCTTGATATTATTCAGCAAAAGTTTAAAGTGAATATATCTTTAAAGAACTTATGTAATTTCTTTTAATTGCCAAAATCAGATTTGACATTGTTAACATGTGAACCTAATTGAATGAGTTTAATTCGAACTATGAATACTCACTTTTCAAAGTCGAAAAATTCAGATGAAATTCCTTACTACACTTCAAAGATGTTACGTACAGTGACAATATTACTGCAATAACTATATATAATTCTTTAGCTCATTCTTTTTGAAGATATCTATATATTTTTAAATTTTATAGTATGTATGTATGTATATGTATATTTATATATATATTTACAGCTTCAGTTTTCTCTCTGAAATTAAACCTAATAACATATCGCAGTAAAATATTATCTGCTCACAAACTTCAGTTCAATAAAACCCTTTTCACATTACAAAGCATATCAATAAAAAAGTGAATTTAAAAATTATGCGAGCAGAAAAATAATTTTCTCAGTTTTTTCTTATTATCACCATCATCGTTATTATTCTACTTACTCAGAACACGCAAAGTCGATGATGCTAGTTATAGTGACTTTTATAAATCAAATGATCTTATACGGTTAATTACTCGATTTAAAATTATTCACTCTGCTCGTTACAAGAACGATGTCACAAGTTTATAACTTCAAACCAACTAATTTAGAATGTAAATACTCGTATGCTTTCAGTATTTTAAAATATTCAACAGAATTATCAAGAATAAAAGTGATAAAACAAATTCAGATTTTTTTTTTTTAGTTTTTTTATACGAGTCTATGAATGGATTGTTAAAATATTTTAACATTGTCATTATAAGATATTGACAATGAAGATTAACTTTTGTTTTGACAGAATGAATGAGACCAAAAAAGATTTTTTCTATTCTTGAATTGCTACGGGAAGTAAGTGTAAGTAGTTATTAGTTTGCAAGATTTATTATTTTTCGAATATAATAGATAGATTTTAAAACCCAAGTTGTATGCATAGTTTGATGAAAACAATTAATAACAGGTTATAATGAATCACTACTAATTTTCCTCATTTAAAAGTGATGAATTGGCTGTTAAAATCTTTTGAAGGGGTTCCCAAAATTTTTGAACCACTGCTTTTATCACTACTTAAACCAAGTCTCTACATTAGATTGAAGATCATAACTAACCGGTAATTAATTATTATCTGGTTTAATAAAGAGCGTCCAAGACGGGACGGTTTTAGGTGCGGAAAAGAGCGTAATCCGTGAGGAAATGAAAAGATGAAACAATTATCCCCAACACGCGATGCGGTTCCAACAGTTGAATTAAAACACATTTTGACTATTGTTTGCAAATGTTACTTTCACCATTTAACTCTTCTATTGCCATATTTCTGAAATAAATATACCGTAATTATTACTTCCAATATGTTGTAAAAAAAAAGTGTGTGCAGTCAATGTTTGTTTTAAAACTGTTGTAGTAGAACGATCCGTTAATTTACTTAACAAAAATTAAACCATTATAAATTTATACACACTCGTAAAAACATATGCAAAGTCCTTACGTGAAAATGCATTTGTGTTCATGAGTGATAAGACGTTCACATTTGCGGAAAAATGAACGTTTTACAATATCTATTTCTTTGTGAGAAAAGTATGGTTTGAAGTGAAAGTTTGAAACAAACAGTTAATTTCAGAAAATTGCTAATTTTTGGCTCAATGCTATTGAAGTTTAAAACTTTTTTGAATAAATGACTGCGCAAGGGATAAGACATTTGACTGCGCAAACTGTATTATATAAGCTGGTTAGTTTGCCTTTAATGTCCAACAAAAAATTTCTCAAATCAGGCTCTCTGGAATTCTTAGGTATACCCAGATTTAGTTCCTACGGCTTACCCGAATTCATTTATAGGGTGAAAATATGAGTTAAAAATTGCAAAAGTTTTTTTCTAAAATTATTTATTACTGGCTTTTGGGATATTTCAATCGGGTAACCTATAGAAAACTAATTTAGAGTATGCAACTTGAAATTCACAGAGCTTTCACACCAGTAATCATGGCGATGTCATTTTATTAAACTGTCGCAGTGACTGGATAATTTGAACATAAATCTGACTTAAATAATACTGTTCAAAAAGTTCAATTTAACACTAATGTGTTAACATAAAAGCAAGCGACCATACTTTAAAAGTTAGAAACGAAATTTTCATTTACTCGGAGTGGTGTTCCTGCAATTCACGTGCTGATCGGTGTAGTCGATCGACTGAGGGTGGTGATGGTAGAGGATGCCTGTCCTGAAGTGACTGATGACTTTGGGTCACGTTTCCGGCAGCCGAAGCACGCTCTTTCTGTAATCTGCATGATGACAACACATTTAATAAGTAAATATACGTAGTTAACATAAACAAGACTAAGTATTTTCAATATTCAAAACAAACTTTGACCAAAAAAATAAGTGAAAAAATAAGTGTGTAATGTATCAAAAAATTTGCAGCTACTTACCGCTTTCCCATCCAAATAATCCCACACACTTAGCGTAAAATTTGAGAAAAAACCAATTAGACTAACCAACTTTCACTATTACTAAAAAAAAAAATTCATTTAAGGAAAATTGTACTTACTTATTCTTAGACTGCCTCATAAATTGCTGAATCTTACGAGCTGCCTGATGTTGCCGCCTCTGAGAATATGTGCGTCTACGTAAACGACAAAAGCATGGTTTAATTACTGCTAAATAATAATTTGTCTGTGCGCCCCTTTTGTTATGCTGAAAGCTTGTCTGATGTTTACATTTACAACAAGTGTTGGTATAAGCATTAAATAGAATTTTAAGCCTAACAATTTGACTGCAATAACTCGCTACTGAGAGCCACTGATAAACACTACATTTAAATACAGTAGCCACTTTTCTGACCCATAAGTATGGTAAACATCTAACTAAACAGTTAAATTTTATTGGCTCACTTAATTATTTTGTTATTAAATTCTTACTTGAGTCCTGAACTAGTCGGGGTTGTTTCCCGGCTCTGTCGCAACCTTTCTTGTTGTTCCTTATAGCTGCGATAGTAGTTCTGGATGCAAACAGCTGCTTCTTGACTTCTTTTGAACCTCTTTTTATGTTCACAATAAGTTCGAAACTGACTTTGGATCACTAGGGCAGCTCTGGTCATTTGTTTAAAATAGGCATACTAGAAAACAGCAGAAATAAATGTATGAGAACAAAATTGTTACAACATACTAACAAAAGTAGTACTTGTTTATATCGACGGTAATAGTTCTGTATGATTACGGCAGCTGCGCGTTCTTTATCCTGCTCCTCTTGGCGTTTTCTACCTTTATAGTGACGATAAGCCTTTTGGATTACTTTAGCTGCCTCGTATAACTCCCTCTGCTCTTTGTCTGCAATTAAAATTACATGTAATTGAATAATTATTTACAGACAATTAATTCAGAAAAAGGCTATAGAGCAACCAATCAACCTGTAAAGTGAAGACTATACTTAAGGTTAAAACGTCACCCAGAAAGTATCATTTTCACAACAGATATCTCGTCCTTAAAAATAAATTAGTGTTTGAGTGACTCCAGTTCAGGTATACTCTGTGATTATGTCCCCAGTTCTTAGTTTCATGCTATTGAGCTCTGGTTCAAGTTGCATTCTTGTTAAGAATTTACAAGTTTATAAATTAATCAGCGCACTTACAGTAAGTTGCCTAGTAACTAAACAAAATTAAGAAGCAAAAAAAAAAAAAAAAATGAATTAAAAAAGGATGTGTTTATTTTGCCATATCAACCACATAATCAGTTGTTCTACCAGAAGCTCAGGGATGATACAATTGCGAAAGTGAATGGTGTGAAAGTTATTAAGGATACAACAACACAGATTACACAGCATGCCCTGGACGCAGACACAACAAACAGTAACTTGTTATATACTCTATGATAATGCCTACCAGAGAGAGTGAGATTGGAGAAGTCGCGCTCCATAATTTTCCCAGAAGCTTGAAAGAATTCGCAAAAATCGGCAGTGGTGGGCGGTGGCGATGGCGAGTCAAGGGTGAAACTGCAGGGGCTCTGCAGACATGAGGATGACGCGGGGCTCAACGATGACACTGGCGTTCCCACGTCGCAGTATCGGTATGTGTGGTCACTGAACTCAAAGTCAAATACAGCATCAGCTGCTCTAACAAGTGAAGATGAAGAATCTTCCATGTTCATTTCTTCTGAGTCCTCATGGCCGTGATCGGAGCTCGTGCTGGTCACCAAGTTCTTTTGTACATCATCCATCATCTCTTCTTTCTCGGTCGCCGGCACCTTGATGCGATCTGGCAAAGCTGCTATAATCTGCTCGGCTAATGTGAGAACGCGAGAATCCTGATCGCTTGCTGACACGCCAGGATCACACACTTCAAAACTTCCCCGGCGTCCTAGGAAGCCCCCACCCGAAATGCCGGAGAAGCTTTGTTTATGCACGTCCACATCATCATCTAAAGATTTTAAAAAAATTATAATAAATTATATTTGTTAATACTCTTGTTCTTCGATGAAAATGCTTAATAAATTAAAATTATGTCTTGGAATTGTAGATTTACGGAATTTACCATGAATTTTCATAAATGCTACATCTTATACATATTCTGTATAAGATTTTTACTTTTAATAGCTAAGAGTTGGCAGCTTTGTTTTTAATAAAAATTTCTTGATTGCAAACGAATTTAAAATTTTGGCATTTTCTTAATGTTGATTTCATTTTTAAAACTAATAAAATTTTTAAATACTATTTTTCAACATTCTCTATACTGCCACAGAACCTTTCCTCTTCATGTTTTAGCTATCATGGAATTTGATTTACTTTTTTAAGAACAAAAACAAAGAAACTAAGAAGCCCATGTTCAGTTATATAATTAAACTTTTAAATGTCTATTTAAATGAATCTTTTGGTCTTCGAGAATTATTTTGTTTTACCTGTGTCCATCAACATTAGTGGTGATGAAATGGGCTCTTCTTTAATGCCTAAAATGAGATTGGCATTGAGAATCGATGCCATGGATGGCACTGAACCCATAGGTAAAGAATGAGACCGGTCTCTTCTTGAAACTCTTGTGAATGTAGGCCTTTTAGTTGCATCTGACAAGGTAGGATCAAGACCACCGCTCAAAAACGATGACCTTTTCGCCAATCTTGCCCCAAGCACTTCATTCGAGGATAAGCTAAAACAAACATAATAGGATTTTTAAAATTGTGTTAATAATTAAATAAGTGAACTACTTGTGGTCAGACTCTGCAGTTGTGCGGACAGAGTACTCATCGATCGTCATCTGTATGGCTGTATCGTTGTTGTCTTTACACCGATTCTGTTCGAGCTTTTCTATCTCATGCACCAATTCGTTATATCCTCGCAACCGAGCCACATCTAATGCTGTGCATCCGTCCCCATCTCGCACGTTCAATGCTGTTTGATTCCATTGATATAACAGGACGGCTACATCTTTATGTCCTAAGCTGCACGCCCACATCTAAATAATCACGAAATTATTTCTTTTCTGTTTATAACATGCATTTCTTTTCTTTACCAAAGGCGTACAGTTGTTACGATCCCGGCTTAAAGCATCCACTTCAGACTCTAGGAGCAAAGAAGGATTGTCTTGTCTCCAATGAAGAAGAGTGCATACCAGGTTAATATAGCCCAATGCGGCTGCCAGATGGAGCAAGGTAAGACCACGATTGTCACATGAAGTCAAGCTTACATCTTCTATTTTGATCCATGTTCTTAATGCCATTTTCTGACATAGATTTACAAGCCTCTCTTCAAACGAATGTTGCTGACCGTGTCCTGCATCCCCTACGTCTTTCTGTTTTAACCCATCCGACGATGATAATTTACTCTCAATCTGCTCCAACCGTTCCATAAGAGTGAATTTAAACAGGTTTTCTAAAAAATAAAGTAATAAAGCACAATTTTTTTAATAGTCCTATAATCCTACCATCCACTACGAGCCAAACATCGGCTTTATCCGACGGGGATTTCTCCCTTGTCTTGTATTCGAATATCACAGAATTTGAAATAACGAAACCTTCACAAGCCACCTGCAGCGTCACCAATCCAGCATCGTGGGCTGAAAAAATATAATTTCAATACAAAAACTGTTATTGAAGACATGAATTCAAATCAATTACCTGGACAGAAACACCGTAGAACCCCACTCTGCACCAGGGTAGTGGGCACGGCGACACCATCAAATAAAATGTTGTAAGGTGAGGAAGAAGAGTACCATGGTCCCGTGACGAGAACCTTGACTCCACCCTCTGGATAGGACCAATCCGGTGAGAAGTCGGTAATATTGGCCGTCCCTTCGCGATAATCCATTCGCGATGTGTTGCCATTATGAGACGAGGCGGCCTTGCTGCCCCCTCCGGATGAGCCCAACGAAGAGGTGCCTGCAGAACACGACAAAGCTGAAGACGGGGCTGAAAGTTCTGGATGGACTGGATCTAAATCGCTGAAATCCGTGAGCATATCGAACGCATCTAAATTGACGAAAACGTCTTCATCAGGTGTTGACACATCATTATCAATGAAGTCCATTGGATTTAAATCCGTCGCATCTATCTCGTATTGTTGATGCTGATTGTGATGTTGCTGATGAGGAGATTCATTTACCTAAAGACAACAAGCGGTAATAATACAAGCAGTGTCAATGAATCTGGAAATCAGTAATCATTTCAAAATTTGAAAAACATTACGTGAACAATGTTGTAAATTTTAAAGCGCTACGTACTGTAGTAAGCATTTAGTTACAATAATTTATCAGAACTTATTCTATGATAGTGGATATTCAAAGTAAGCTTATAAGCAATTGTGCAAAATTTGTTTCTTGAGGCAAACGTTGAATTTATGTCTATGTTTACAGGGAAATAGAGCTTTTTTCAGGTTAATGCTTATTGTGATTTAGGTCCTTTTAATATCAGTTGGAGAATAAACTGTTATGTAATCACTTCAGATATTAATGTTTAACAACATAAAGTTAAAATTTTATTAATATTCTATCATTTATTCATTTTTATAGTGTAATGTTAGCTTTTCACCCTATAGTTTCCCCTTTTCTTTTTTTTCTTATTATAATTATTTTCAATTACTACTGAATAGGTAATCTTGGGATATTGTAAATTTATTCCTATAATTTACTATCGTTATCCTTATTATTATTATTATTATTATTATTACCATTATTACAAACTTTGCACTCCCTTTATTTTTTGTACTTCACTATATCTATAAATTTGCTTGGTCTAATTAATTACTAGTAGCAAAGAATGTGTGATTTTTAAATAGCCTCATGCCGGAAACTCCAAGGCAGCTATGTTTTCTCACTCGCGAGAGTAAAAGTCGTTTCAAGATGCACTTTGCAACTGTTAGACCGTAATTGGTCTTTTGTGCATCTCCAACGATTTTACTCGCGCGAGTGATAAAACATTGACTAGAGTTTCTTCCTTTGAATTTTTTAAAGATCTAGCTTTTTCAACAAATAATTTCGTTTGAAATTGAAACGAATAAAAGTTTGATAAATAGTAAATGTATTACTTTATGCCCTCCAAGTCTGCCGGCAGAGCAAGTAGGTAAATTGGCTGACAGCGTCTTTTGGATATCTTCTTGTGACAAATCCAATGTCTCGTTGTCAAACAAATGGATGGTTTCTGATTTGGCTTTAATTTCATCATTGTACGGTGATGTCGCACAATTAGATGCACTCAGCAAAGTCCTGTCCAATTTATTATCGTCCGTTGTCAACATGCTCTCAAAACTGTTGGAATCCATGGCTGTTGAACGATCCAACTTGGTTTCATCGTCGCTCTCCCGTTTCAACGACTCGTCAACTGACGAACTGACCAACTCAACGTCAGACCCAGTTCCTCTGTCGCCATTAGCCCCTTGAGCCGTTGTTGTAACATGAGTAGCCGTTACGGCTCCCTGGTTGCACACAAATGAAGCGAGGGTGAGCGGAGTGAGGGATGTGGGCGTGGGTGAGCTGTTGAGAATGAGGAGTCCGCCCCCACCCTGCAGTTGGGATAAATTCAGGATAAGGGGAGCAGTTGAAGCAGAGGAAACTGCACCAACTGCTGCAGGTGTTGAGGGAGTTGTAGGCGAGTCTGTCGATGTGGGAGTGGTCAAGGCAGGGGGTGTGGAGGCCTGCGATGATGAAACACGAGTCGTCGTAGTAGTGGCATCGACAGTTGCTGTTGTTCGGCATGGTTTGGAACCGGGTGTTGCTGTAGAAAATGTTGTAGCCGTTTTTCGTGGTGCGACTCGATGAGCTGCCGTGGCTCCTATGGCACCTCCTGCGATAGTTGGGTGATGATGATGTTGTTGACCCACCGCACCAGCTTCGCCAGTCTTGGGAGAGATGATTCGATGCAGAGTATGATTGCACTTTTTGTTGTCGCATTGTGTGTTGTTCTTTACACCTTGGTTGTCACATGGACACTCATGTGTCTTCACCTGGTTGCGGATGCGCTGCTTCTCCATCAGTTGCTGTACGATTGCTTCTACAGTTTCCGCCGTCTGTAAATAATGCTATGCTTAATGAAGTCTTTAAATAGTGAGATGAGCTTTTCTTACCGATATTTCCAATTCATTATTAAGATCAGGTTCGTTTTCACTGAAAACTGTGAAATAATTTAAGTTTAACGAGAATATTATCAATTTTTTATAAATAGCTTTTTTGCTGAAGTAATTTTTGACATGTTCATTCAACTAATTTTGAGTTTGTAATTTAATAATGAAAGTTTGGTAATTAAAGTTACCAACTTGATTATAAAATATAAAGGGTGTAAAAAAAAGTGCAATTTCACACTTTAGACGGTGTTGCATCAAGGTTTAAAACAAACGGAGCTGTGACTTTTGTGTCACTTACAGCTCTCATTCCCTTCAATTTTTGGATTCAATGTAATTTCCTAAATTATTGTTTCCTGGTTTTTCTTGCACTTTATTTTTTGATAATACTTCCGACTTCCGGTATTTCATTATTATTGATAATGACAATTTTCCATTATGTCATATTTTTTTATGTTCTATATTATCTCTTAATTGCAAAAAGATATTTCATTATTACGGTGACGAATTTGTACCAAAAGGCATAAGTCGAAGTTTACATTTATAGTATGATTGTACGGTGCTTTTTGGAATAGATTTACACTATTTTTACCCCTTCGTTTCAATACAGTTAATTATTTATTAAGTGTACTTTATCATGTTCAAATTACTTTTGAAAAGATACGTGAGATGACCCTCAATCAAAACTGACCAGAAGAAGACTACAAAATGATTCCACAGTCACCAAATACTAACCAAAAAATAAGCAAAGTATTAGTAGCTGTTGGTTATCGTTAAGGTAACTTTGGTCATTTTTTAAAACTAATACATACCAGCGATGTGAATTAATCAAAATCTGACCAGAACTCCAGAATGTCAAAATACTTAATTATAACCAAACTCTTATCAAAAATAAGAAGTAAAGTTGATCATTTTTTGTAATTCTCAGACTAACAGGAACTTGTAAATGATCAAACGAGACCCAAAAAAAAATGATCAAATTTGAACAGCTATGCAGTTTAACTTACACCTGCCTCAACTTACACATAGGTTTAAGCTGAGAAATAAGCTCTTCTTTGGTCCACTCTTTCTTGTCCCCACAGAAACTGAGGCTAGGTGCAATAACCAGTTTGTTATCATCGCTGTATGGTACATTGAGGTAATGTACCAATACAATATCAGGGTTCTGTAAAAGCAAAAAAACCAAAACAAACTTATTAAAATGTGTTTTTTTTTCAAAAAACTAATTTAAAGGATGCATAATTTTATTGGAAAGGTAAGCGCATACGCCATAATTCTCCTAATCACTCGCCCGTAGAGAGCTTAGTAGGCAAATACAAACAAGTTCTTACGAGCTGTATAGTTTGGATGCCAAAACAAGGCCACCAGAGACAGTAATCAAAGTCAAGGTAAGGTGAAGGTGAATGTTTTATCTTGCTAATGATTGTCTCGT
>JAQGAS010002322.1:0-11198 GCA_034686365.1 Pachymerium ferrugineum
AGCACAAGATAAAGCAAAACAACAACCTAAAAAACGAGGAAGAAAGTGAAAAAAAATAGAAAAATATGACAAAAATAAAGAAAACCTTCAAAACTAAAATTTGTTTTGGGCAATGCAATGTTTAAAAATACAATACAATGTTTTAAAAAAACATAAATTCCATCTATAAAAAAATGAAGTTCTGTCCTAATTTCATAATTTTTTTTTAAAATGTTACTTTCAATAGAAGACATTTTTCTTGAAAGCTTGGAAACTTTGGGGGAACAAGCATAAACCTGATGTTTGTTTATGTTTGCCCACCAGAAATATAAACCTTGCCTGGAGTTGTGTAATAAAACTCTCCCTGCTTTGAGTAGGCGAAATGAAATCGCCTGTTTGGAACTACTTAACTGGGGTGGAGAAATACCCTAATTAGTTGTGAATTGGCTTAACTGTTAACGCCATCTATAGGCCAAAGTTTGTCATTTTGCCCAAGTAGAGAACCCCCTTAAGAATGAGAGCCTTAAGTGGGATATAAATTTAATAGGCTGTCCTTATCTGACAAGGGAAGATATAAAATCATGGATTGTTTTAGCGGTAGTGGCCGTTAACCTAATGGAAATCGGCCACCCAACGACCGTGGTCGTAAACCATTCCGTTTTCGCTCCCAGCAAAAGAAAGGGAAACCGCCGCCCCAAAAGAAAAGGGCACAGTAAGAGCTGGTGATCAAGTTTGTTGATTGCCCCTTGTGTAATGTTCTTCAGCAGGAGAAATGCTGATCAATAATGCTGAATTTATCATTGATCATGCGACCCGAAATTGGCGGGCAGCATGCGCAATTATGTGGTAATTGCAGTGCTGGCCAAGTGCCGGAAAATCGACAATGGCTCCCTGGCTCAGAAAACTGGACCGTCTGGAATCCCTACGACGACGAGTATGCTCGCAAGCACAAGGTGAGAAATTAATCCGCCTGAATTAATGTCGTCAACCTATAACTATATTTCTTTTTATGCGCTCAGGTTAAGTGTCCTGACGGCAGCAAAATTCATGACGCTAACTTCCAAGAGAGACGCGAAAAGAAGGCCCAAGCGCGGCTGCTGCCTCTGGGGCGTCGCTTCCACCTCATCCCAAGCTAGAGAGTTGGAATTGCAAACTGGTGTTCGGCATTCCTTGGGACAGATTAGTCTGGAGTTGAGTTGTCAAATCGGTGCTAAAGAACCAGTAGAAGGTAAGTTACTATTATAATTCAATTTAAATCATAACAGTTGAACTTAAGACACCTTCTCTATTTCCATAGAGGTTGTAGCGAAGGTGCGCGTATTCCAAGCAAAATTTCTTCGTAGTTCGCGTCGAACTCCCGGAGCATTGTTGGTTAAAGCCTGGGAAGAGGCGATCCAGGAATACGGCCAAAGTCGAGCATGGAAGGACATCAGCCGACGCTGGGTGCATCGCCTTCCCACCGCGCAGGACGTACGTTTAGCCCTAGAGGACGAAGAACCAGCCGTGATGTGGAATATTCTTACGCTTTACCAGAGCTGGACGTTACTCCCGAGGCGCCCACGGAAAAGATGTCAGAATCAAATGATGCCGTTTCCGAATCCGAATCGGAACTTCTCGTGATCGATGATACCTTTTACCTCTTGAATCCTGGGTTTTTTTTTTCTATTTAACTGTTATAAATTTTTATACCAGTTTGTCCCTCCACCAAAAATACCCGACACCATAAAAACAATTTTCTATGTATTATCTTGGCTGTTAATTCACAGAAGGGTTGTTTTCGTGCAATAAAGATATTTTTTCTCTTTAAAACACATTGTCTCTCTCAATTATAAATTTCAAATTATAAATTTTCGAGGACTTTATTCTGACAAACACAGATCTCCGACGACGACGACGCATACCAGAGCCCTCGACCAAACCACATAAAATTTTTGGCGCCACCACGTTTGCATGGGGAGGAGCTTTGGAAACGATTAAATAATAATTTGCGGGAACAAGACAAAAATGCACAACGTATCCAGGAGGGGGTCCTTACGAGCCTCCTTATGACAGCTAGGTCCCTTGAAACACTGATGCAATTTGAAAAAGTCGAAAGGGATCCCAATGAAAAATTGATTGATGATTTATACAATGCCATAGCAAACCAGATGCTATTCCTTGGCCAGATGGTAGGTATGTTTCGCAAAAGCGCCGTGAGGCATTGGCGGACCATTTCTAACCTCACTATGGACAGCTCGTCAAGGAGCACGTGCCGTTCGCAGAGTTGTTGCTCCCAAAAAAAACTTTTGGATGGGGCAAAACTTCTCTCAGACTCACAGAAGGTGGCCACTGGCTGCCTACGGCAACCAAACAACAACCGCTTCAACACCGCCCAAACAGAAAGGGCCGAGATGCACGTTTCTTTGGACCATCCACCTACATAGAGCTCTCTACGGACCCCGTGTTGTTCCGTACAAACGCCAAAACATGCTATGCTATGTGTCGTGTCGTTTACCCCAGATCCAACCACATACAATGCAGCGGCGTTTAAACTGTACGGTATAAATAATTCAAATCATTAATTATACATATAATATATAATTTTTTTATAGTTTTTTTTCTTGGTGGATACAGTAAGTATCAAACGCCAGCAGATCTGCCGTTAGACCTACACTGCCTTGTTTCCATTACTGTGAAAACAACACCCATTTAGTGTAAGTATTTTTAATCTTTTTGAATCGAACCTTATAAAACCTTACTATGTTATAAATTCAATTTCAGGTCTATTTTTACAAAAGCAGCCATACGACAGGAGGGCAGTGTTTCTGCTGATGGCATTGATGCCATGTTGAAATCGGATTGGAAAAGACTTATTGGTGATAGCAGTGTCCAAAGCGCTTGTTAGATGCTATGCCATATGGCCATTCACAGTTAGTAGAGAAGATAGAATGTATCAATCATACTCTTCGTTGCAAAAAAATTTGTGAAATTACAAAAAATAAAAAACTTTGGGAACAAGACATTGACAAAATTAAAGTAAGTTTTCAACAAAAAAAAAAAAACCTTAACTATTATACTAATTAACATCCATTCATCCTTTATTGGAAACACATTGGCAACTGGACAAAATTGCACAAGGCAGTCATCTGGAGAGCAAGGAGAGATAAGAAACTTCATTAGACATTTGCCTGACGACGCGATATTTCAGAAGGATATACACATCAAGCTCTGGAAGCACGCCACCAGCCAAGGCGGTGCGAACTGGCAGCAGTTTCGCGAGGCAGATTTCCAGATGGATAGGGAACGACGAGAACACAACAATAGACGCGCACATGAAGACGCGAATAAACGAGCAACATATACAGTGGATAGATTTAGACAAATGGAGGAACTAGCTTACGAGATGCTTAAAATCGCTAAGTTATATTACAAACAGCGAGAGCCAACCACTGAAATGTTAGAACATAAACAGGCATTAATAGACATTTTCACGGACTTTCTGACTGACGATGGAACACAATTAGACCGATATAGAACTGGAATAATGTTCAACGCTATGTATACGGTGCGCCATCTACATGGAAGGAATGCTCAACGCGCAGTGGAAGCAGTGTATGGAAAAACTACATACGACGTGGAATGCGCATACAAGAAGATTAAAAGTTGTATACCTAACCCGTTTGAATTGTATAACGGCCCATCACTGTTATTACTCAACTCAGGTGGTTTAAGAGTTGAGCGAATTGTGTCGGGATGAAATAAAGAGACTTGGTTTTAAAGTTAAAACTGAATCAAGACTAACAAATTATCTTAGGCAGAGATGTGTCCAGCTCTAAGGTCACACTCCAAGTGCCCCTCCTTGCCCACTCGCCCCCTCGTTGGCGCATCACTTCCACCAACGTCCAGAGCGCCCCCAAGGGACAAATCTCCCTTGCTCTAATTTGTGCACATTCTGGGCATTACACTATCCTCAATTTTCCTCAAATTTTTGGCCAGTCAATTAGACATGGGCCAAAAATTTTCGAGCGTGAGGCGAAATGCCAGAAAGTTGCAACCCTGTGACACACTTGCCTTGTTTACATTCCTATTGCACGAGCCTGGATGTGTAAATTTTATTCAAATAAAAGATTGTTCGTTTACAAAGAGTAAATGTGTGGCCACAAAACAAAACGAACGTACTGGAAAAAAAAAATCTATTAGAGCATGGGTGGGGTGAAGGGAAAGAATTTTTGAGAAAAACTTGGAAAACCGACTGCATTAGTGGAGGGCCGGATATCCATTGTTTGTGGCCAATCGTAAAACCTCCTGAAAACGATTGGCCCTAGCTTAATGAAAAGAAATGAGAGAACCCTGCCCTAACATTAATAGTGCAAACCATAAAGCTATTGCTCGCCTAAAAATAAAAGATAGTGGGGAAAACAAGGAGACATTTGCCCAGCAAGAAAAATATGACAATTACATAAAAATGCAAGAAAAATGTGACAATTACATAAAAATGCAAACACACAAAATTTTGACAATAAAAAACGTACAGGTAACCCAAAAAATTTCGGCACACCGATAGAATGAGTAACAAACTTACATACAACAGGTCACAACAAGAATTCCATAAACAATAAGCCAAAAAAAAATTTCTCACATGTAACAGGGGGGAAAAAAAAATTTGACAAACAAGGTGATAAAATCACATTTCCAAGTGGGGGAGAGAGTCAAAAACGGGGTCATCGTCAACCCCCGCGGCTGGACAACTTGCCACATGGGTCAGTTAGAACCGGCGGCCCCTTGACCGGTTGTGTGAGAGGGGAGGGACAATAGGGTCAGTTCTTGTGCGGTGTCGTCTTTTCAGTTGTGTGATCGCAGCAAGTGCAGCTATTTGACCTACTGGAAAACTCGGGAAAGAAAAAAAATGTCCGCCGTCAGCTATGCTGATCCTCTTCCATGCCCAGCAAACCCAAAGGGGTATCTGAGCCTGATCCGCTTTGTGGGGGGTAGTCAGCTCAGGCACATGGCAACTTATCTCGCCTCCAAAACAGGGAGGCCCACATGCGCCGACTTCTGTGTACCGGGCATAACTGCCCATGAGTTGCTGGCTCGCCTAGAGACCACCTCGGGCGTTGTTGATGACAAAACCGTAAGTGTTACCGCACGAAAGAGTCGTAAAAAAAATGATTAATAACGCCATGTGCCTGTTGTAGATTGTGCTCATGGTCGGCACGAATGACCTGAAGTCGCCCGACTGTCCGCCGATCTGGACGCCCTGCTTACGCATCTTATCCCGCGGTGCCGCACGTTGATCGTGCTCGATGTGATACCCCTGCCTCTGTATAGAAGCGCGGGTCTGGCGCAGCTGCGTGCTGTGAACGACGTCGCCCGTCAGGTTATCCGACGCGCCGCGCCAGAGTCTCCGCGCTCGGTCTTCGCCCTGGCGATGGCCGATCTGTTTATCGGGGAAAGGGGCAACCGCACCGCGCTGAGGTACTACGAGCGGCACCGAGACGGAAAGCAGAAGGCGATCCACTGGTCGGACGCCTCTGGAATACCCCGTGCTATTTAGCGGCTGTTGGATTTCTGCAATATGCACCCGCCCGAGATGTTCGGCCCGCCGCTGCCGCGCCCCCTGATGGGCCCACCCTGTGCACCCCCGGCGGCCGTAGCATGCCCTCCCGCTGACGCCGTTGTTCCTCGCGCCGTCCTCGCTCGCCATAGCCGCCCGGCTCCAGCGCCAGCCCGCCGTCCGCTGTTCGGGCAGCTTTTCCCCGCTCATCCTCGACCCCAGGCCGCCAACTGTGCGCCCGACACGGCTGACGAGTCCGACATTGACGAGTGGGATGCGTATACCGCCGAAGACCCGCGTGGGATCGCCGACACCTTACAGCGATCTTCCCTTGGTCTTTCCTGCCGGGACGTTGGCACCCATACAGAGACGCCCGCAGCCGCATGCGTGTGCGCCTTGCTCGGCAACGAGGAGCAGGCTCCCGTCGCCGAGCTAATGGGTTTAGACGGATAAAACACGTTTACAAGAGCAATATTTTTTTTTGTATTTTTAAAGAAAAAATTTCCTATTTCCATTTCCTCCAACAAAGTTTTTACTCAGATTTCCCCCCCCCCCCCAAAGTCGTAATTATTAAGCAACACACGAGTTTTAAACTATCTATACTTTATTCTTTAGAAAAAAAACAATAATAGTGCAACGATACAACACTGGCTTATGAACTAATCAAAGGGAATCTGGTCCTCCTGGGAGGGCGTGGGTTCGAACCCCACTCCTGACACCAGTGTTATTACTCAACTCAGGTGGTTTAAGAGTTGAGCGAATTGTGTCGGGATGAAATAAAGAGACTTGGTTTTAAAGTTAAAACTGAATCAAGACTAACAAATTATCTTAGGCAGAGATGTGTCCAGCTCTAAGGTCACACTCCAAGTGCCCCTCCTTGCCCACTCGCCCCCTCGTTGGCGCATCACTTCCACCAACGTCCAGAGCGCCCCCAAGGGACAAATCTCCCTTGCTCTAATTTGTGCACATTCTGGGCATTACATCACCTATACAATCCTTCTCAGCGACGACTATAAACCCGCAAGATGAGACTTGGGATATTAATAAGAATGATGCAGACTCAGTTCAGACTCCTCTAGGGCCAATGGTTACACAAGTAGTGAATGTTGAACCGAGTCAGTCGCAAAACCAGCAAGAATCGACGGATATACAAAACGATGATTCGATGACGCAGATAGACAATGCGAAGGATGACCTCGAAACCGCACTAACTGAATTGGACGACACTATACTATCCAAACCATCGAGCATAAACTCGAGAAGTGTGGACGACATACTCAATCTGACGGAACGAGACCGCGTGTTGTAGGAAGAATTAAAACAAGTCGAAAAAGTTAAGACACCTACACGAGGACAAAGTTTTGGAGTTGGAGCAAGGGAAACTTTCAGCGCGAAATTTGAATGCTGACGAAATGGACGACTTGGTGGAATGTTTCTTAACCTTTGAACCAAAGACTGGATACAAGGTTATACAGATGGACTTGCGCTTGAAAGATAAAAAGGGCAACAAACACAGCCAAGTGACTGTTTTAGACTCAGAATGGTCAAAACAGAAGGGGAGATCCTTGCAACAACTATACGAAGAAGACGACGCCATACGGGAATCTGCTAATAGACGTTTAGACGAGACCCGCACAAGAGCGAAAGAACTCACAAATTCGCTTATTATACTGCATGAAAACAGAAAATTCGTAATGAAAAAGGCGAATAAATTAAGGAAATTAACCCCTAGACAACAGACGGCCAAAGATGGTGGAGAAAGTAGTGAAGACAACGTAGGCACGAAGTAGACAAACTGATATACCTGAAATTTGACAAAGTTAGACGGAAAACTTCAAAGAAGAGTGAAGACTGAAAATCCCAGATCAGGCGACATCATAAAACCAGACAGAAAAACAACCAACCAAGATGACATCATACTTTACAGAAACAACCGGACCGGACATGGAAACATCTTTTTTCTCATTATAATTTTTAAAAATATTAATAAACTTTTTATATGTATAACTTTAACTGGAAAGATCAGACAAAACGTCTGAAATTGTGATAATCATACGATGTAAATTCATTTTGATAATACAAACTTATTTTTATATAAAAACTCTGTTAAATTAGACAAAAAAATGTCTAAATATCATGTAACCGCATTTTATTGTCATATTGTATCCAAACTTTGTATATTATCGGACCTTTCTTTTTATGTAATAAGACGTAGAGCCAGAGCCACTAGACAAAAGTTAAAACTTAGACATTTGACCTTCTTTAGACCGAATTTTTTTTACTTATACTTGACGATAGAATATGTGAATTCTGTGTTGTTAGTTATTTACTTATATTTTTTATAAAACCTATTACCAAATAGTGCTTTTGGTGGTCGGGGAAAAGACTTTTAGACCAGCAATAATAATGACTGATGTTCAATATCAGAACAATATGCTTTAGGAAAAAGTATGGCCATTAAGTACATCTTTAAACCGGTTACATCCATAAAACCAATCGGTCACGAGTGAAGACAAGCTCAACTATTGCGGCTTAGATGGATAGAAACAGATGCCTCAAATTTACATACATTGGTGGAGTACATTCTTGCTTTCTACATTTGACCTCCTTCAGGTAATATTAAACAAATTATAAAGTTTTAAAACTTGAAAAACCCTACCACCATAGGTTTAATAAACAATATTTTTTATAAGGCATCATGGCTATGGAGCGCAAGCTCACAGCAATTGGTGATCTTGTGTATAAATATGGGCAAACAACAATTTGTTTCAGTTGTGTAGCGCGCAATGGCACTGCCACATTTCAAGCCGTGTCTGGCACTTGTGAAACTTATGTCCAAGACGGCAAAAGACGGACTAGTTTATCTATCAGAGATGGTACACGTCTCATTCAAAAATTAGTTTTTAAGTGCAACTCAGTACTTATCATAACCATGCCCTCCTAATTAATTTCATACAACCGGCATTATAAATAATAAACTGCCAAAGTATAGTATATACCTATTATAATATTATAACACATACTATAAAGGTGTAACATAGAATATGTGAATTCTGTGTTGTTAGTTATTTACTTATATTTTTTATAATTACCAAATAGTGCTTTTTGTAGAGAAAGAATGTACTGCCAGGGTCATAAAAGAACGTGGTCAATACACACAAAACTCTCAACATCTTCCAACAGAACAATTGCGATGATGGACCTTACCACAACTTGCAAGGAGCGAAGTGAGGCAGAGGGAACACCCATAAATCAAATTATAATCGAAGAATCGGAAAGGTGAAGTAACGAATAAAATATTACCAAATAGTGTTTTTGGTGGTCGGGGAAAAGACTTTTAGAGCAGCAATAATAATGACTGATGTTCAACATCAGAACAATATGCTTTAGGAAAAAGTATGGCCATTAAGTACATCTTTAAACCGGTTACATCCATAAAACCAATCGGTCACGAGTGAAGACAAGCTCAACTATTGCGGCTTAGATGGATAGAAACAGATGCCTCAAATTTACATACATTGGTGGAGTACATTCTTGCTTTCTACATTTGACCTCCCTTCAGGTAATATTAAACAAATTATAAAGTCTTAAAACTTGAAAAACCCTACCACCATAAGTTTAATAAACAATATTTTTTAGAAGGCATCATGGAGATGCAGCGCAAGAGAAAAGGTGGGCGTTAATGGAGTTTTAACGTTGCACTCAATGGAGCACAGCATAATTTTGGAGCCAAAATAAGGTAAGTGTTGACACAACTAAAATGTTATCTATCATATAAGAACTGAGTGACCAAAGAAAGAGGGTACATAACTATATGTACATTTTCACCTATTGAATTGTAAAAATAATTAATCGATAATTAATGCAACACTATTTCAAACAGGCAAATTTTCGAAGGCATTACAACTGATTTTGATACAGCCAGCCTACAAACTATTATGGAAAAAACAATAGGAAAGATGTGTTAAAAGCATCAATAGTACATAGCATTATTCCTGTAAGACCAACTACTAATCCTAAAAATTACTAAACAAGATTTTTACTCAAAAAGAACAGCAGAAAAACGCCGCATTGGAGTTCCAGGGAGACGTTTGGAATTCTCAAGCATCCCTAATAAACCGGCGAGTTGGTCTCGCTATGGCGAAGAATATAACTTGCCCTGGCCCCTCTTCAATTATGTCTATCCCCTTCAAAATGGCGTCCCCACAAGAGAACAGTGGGACGACATTGAAGAGTATCGGTGCGCCAGACCACATACATGTTCTGTGCAAAGTCAATGTACCAAATATTACAGGAAGTAGTGGCCACCAATGTATTAGAAGTAGAAGAATATTTTAAACAATTTTTCTTAGTATAACAATATATTTGTAATTCTCTTTACAATTAAAATATACAAATATATGAAAAATTTGATATCTTTTTTTAAAGGCAAAACACCCTCTTGAAAATTTAATCAAATGATGTTCTAGTGGTGGTGAATCTACTAGATTTTTTTCAGAATTTTAAGATTTGGCCTTCTATGAAATTTTGAGGCATGAAAAATTTCATAAAAAATTAAATATCTCAGAAACTAAAAACGATAAAAACATTTTGTTTAAAGATCTGAAATCTGCGTAAAAAGTTGTACTAGGGTGAATTATTTTATATTTTTCCCATCATTAAGATATGAAACAAAATCAAAATTTTTAAGAAATTACATTGTTGCATAAAAAAAATCCGCAACGATGGGCAAAATTTTTTTAAGAGCTCATATTTTGAGAATAAAGGTATGGGGAAACTGTAAAAAACATTTGGACAAAATCCGAGACCCCATGGTTACCAACCTGGTCGAATTGACATGGAATTACCCGGGTATAACATAAAAGTCTATTGAAGCTATTAATACCGGACTTCATCAAGGTTTCACATAAAAATATGAAGCGAGTTGAACTTTAAATTGGACAGTTTTAAAAATTCACAAGGGTGAATTCTCATTAAAAACCCCGTTCGTTCACATTTAAAACGACCAAAAAAATTAGGGTGAAATTTTTACATTCATTATTCATTATGTTTGGGAAAAAAAAAAATCATTTTTCTTGTTATAAAAATGGAAAAACAATATCAAGGATACCTACTTCCTTTATAAAGTATATACTCGGTCGGTTATCCCAAAGAGATTGATGAATCATCAATCTCCTTGGTTATCCCATTAGCAAACCATAGTGACCTAAACTGCTTTATAAAGTATATTCGGCTTTCTTGAAAGCAGTACCCATTTACACGTTAAAAAAATTTTAAATTTTAAATATACTTGTTCTGTGGAGGTTTAAGTAAGAATCAACTCGTAAGTAAACTTACGGTTTTTCCCTGGATAAAATGAGCCCCACCCATAATGGCGAGAACAAAGGAAAAACGGTCCCGGCCTACATACTTGCCACCACGCATAAAATTTTCATGTTCCTTTCAAAAAAAATTAAAATAATAAGTTGATTGACTACTTTATAAAATTTCTTTCAACTAATTTGAGAAATTTAAAACTTAAAATAACCCATAACGCATGGCCTTGAAAAAAGCGAGAACAAAGGAATTTTCCGAGTCCAGCCATGCCAGCTTAAGAAAACTTCCAAACCTCTCAAAAATGCGAAACATACCTTCGAAATAACTTTCAGACCCGCATTAAAAATGTTTTAAGCGAACGAATTAAAAA
>JAQGAS010002323.1:0-11186 GCA_034686365.1 Pachymerium ferrugineum
ATCCAATTACAAAAATAATGGACAAACAGGGGGAAAAACAAACAGTTTGCTGAATGTTATAAATTGTCATGAAAACAGTAGAAAAAAAAAAAAATTAAAAAAAAAAAATCGACTGTTACACCAATTTAATTTTTTCTTTTATTGAAACGTGACATGAGAACGTGAAATTCAATCTTGAGTTGAAATTTGCCCTTAAGGTATAATACAGGTCGTCCTAGACAAATGACTTTTAATAGCCCAAGAGATAACTAAAGGTAAACAGAGACGGTAAACCAAAATTGCCATTGATTTTACGCCATCTAGCGACTTTCTTTGTCACAATTTTAGAGACAAAATCCAAAAATCCTTTTTTTTCCTGAGTTCTACATACAGTACACAACGGTAACACAACGTATGGAGATAAAATGAAAGTAGAATGCAAGGAGAATAATTGCATCGTAGACGGCCACAACTACCGATGCAGTCAACGCAATTTTTCATACTTTATTTTAAGAAAAGCAGAACTTTGCGCAAATCAAACCTTCCCTCCAGAAGCAACAAAGGAAGCAAGAGTATGGCACCCTCAAAAGAGCAGACTAAGGAACCGCCAACTAATATACTCTGTAGGGCGTCGACCTTTGACCGGAGAGGAAGGGAGCCATTAGTTGAAATAAACTTTTCTAACTTGTTATCCAGTTCCCCTGACCAGAGCTCATACGCAGCTAAATAGTTTTAAAAACTGAGCTCTACTCGACTAAAATAAAAAAAAAAACCAGTTGCTTGCAATTAGATTTCATTACACTTATTCGCCACTGCAGCCCTACCAGTCAGGGTGTCTTTGGCGCGCAGAGCAAACCAACTCGAGGCTAAGAAACAACTTAGCGGTAAAAGCCGTTTCTCCACTGAAATCTATTCACTTATAAGTCAGGTTTGTATAATTTCGATAAAAGATTTTTTTTTATCTGTAATAAATTTTTCTTAGGCCGTCAGGACAAACAAAAATGAACTGTACACTCATACTAGAGATCGGCATTTTAAGAAGAAAAACAATCGAACTCGAATCTTTTGTAACATATCTATACCAAGATGGAAAACGTTTGGAAGGAAAAATAGAAAAGGATGAAACAACGGAGCAGTCGAACAAGAAGCGCTGCATTATGAGGTCTTACTAGAGCTCATGCCGGAGAACAGCTCCATGTTTCTCACCCATGTTTGCTGGCAATAATGTGTCCATGTTAGGGTGCAAAAATAAGGAAAATTCAGACTGGATGACTTAGGTGCAGCTAGCGATGATGAAACAGAAGACGAAAACGGATACGATTGCTTTAAATGTAAAATAAACTTCATTAAAGAAAAAGCATGGTTAGCTCATACCACCAACACCATGGCAAACGAACTATCTCGCAATCCTTTTGTATCCCTGGCAGAACATCTCCCCCATGTGAGGGAAATTACTTGCAGGTAATATTTTTTTTTTTTTAAAACTTTATTTTTTTTAGGTGCAGTTTTGCCCTCACCTTCACCGTCATCACCGCTTTCACCCTCCCTGTTATCTACTAACCATATTTATTCAGATAAAGTTCCTATTTTAAAACTTGCTCGCTTAAGCAAAAATGTGCAGGGATAGCTCAACTATCTGAGCAACTGCAAGACGCGATGCCACAACCAGTGCTTGAACCACCCTTGTACGAGGTGATGAATGAGCCAGCCGCCATAGAACTACCACAGCAAGAGGAGGAGGTACCCCCGGCGAACATTGAACTACCCGCCTACATAGAGAAGGAAGTAATACCGCAGGCGTGGTGGAACCACCCATGCACGAGGAGGAGTTAGGTGTTGGGCAAAAAAAATTCTCCGTTTTCATGATTGATTTTTTCATGCTGCTTTGTCTTATATAACGTCAAAAGTTTCTTTACATTAATCATTGCAACGAATACCATAAGAATCAAGGATCGAGGCTCGGGGAAGTTCATCAAACATCTTCGATTGAATGTACAAACGTCATCCATAAATTTTATTATTTTTAAAAAGTCAATGCGAACGTCTGTTGCTAACATTGTCAAGAAATCTACGTTAAGGCCACATGAAGTGAATTGCGTTCTAACTGATGTTCAATTTTCTACCAGTCGTGCTTCATCTACTTCATGTAGTGAACCTAACACACTTTAGAGATTGTGAATAACCTACCCAGTAATTGAACCATATGTAACGATTCGCTGACAAATTTATCAGTTGTGACAAGTTTAGTCCAGTCAGTTGAATTTTTAAACTCGAAAAATCGAAGGAGATTTTGAGTTCATACTAAATATATGTGCCATCAACAGCATGGCAAACACATACGATATGGCTAACTTTTTTTTATTTCTTTTAAAAATAGTCAAATTAGAACGTGTAAAGCGACTGCCGGAAAGCAGCTTCGTAAAAGTTTAGATCAGACTTTCCTTTAACTGTTTTCTACAATGCTCAAATTATAGTGGGCTTAATAATAAGCGAGAGTTAATGCCGATTCGACATTTTCAGCTCCTTCATGTGCGAGAAGACCAGTATTTTATCTGGGTGTCTCTGGAGTCGCGCATGGTGGTGGTTGCCGACATGTTGAAATCATTCCACAACCAGATGAGCCAAGCAAAGTATACTAGGCCAAACTACACTAGGCCAAACTATACTGTAGGTAGTATATAAACTTTGAAATCCTACTTGAAAACAACATGAAAAAATTGAAGACTTAGAAAAGAGTATATGTTCCTTTTTTTAAATTTACTTTTTTTTAATTAGGGAAGTATAACAGCATCAGTTATTCGAGTTTTGCTGTTTCTCAAATACTCCTTTTACAGCTGCCCCAATGGGTTGGCATCGTGTATTTTGTTAGCTCTCTTCGAAAATGATCAGTTCCACATCCACATGATCCACGTGTACAAATAAGAGTCCAGTACGACTCAGATGAATCCAATTCTGTAGTTCAACGTCACGTGTTTGGAAGTGAGGTTAAAGTGATAACCAACAACGATTCGTGCGACATCTAAGGTATTATACTAATTCGCAAATGCATAATTATTTGCGAAACGTTTTGGTTCGAGGGACCCTGGAGTAACAAGACCAATTCATTTAAAAAATAGCTTGAATTTATTAAGCAATACTTTTATCCCAGTGATCATGCGGTTCTAGAACCAGAGCAATTATTTGTATGATCGAAAATTCGATTGTGAATGAAAAAAATTGCGATGTAAGAAGCAAACCCGATAAACAAAGCTCATCTTTACAGAAAGATTAACAGTTTGTTATTTGATGATGAGTAAAAAATAAATGGAGGGAAATATCCACACAAGCTAGCATTGCTGGATCATTTTAATTTAACTTTTTTTTTACCGATCAATATTCAACTTTCAAGTGGTGGAAATGATGTGGCCCCTGATCAGACACAAATGAACAAAATGGAAATAGAGATTGGCATATTAAACACATTATCTGATGTGGAACTATTAACATGTGAAATTATTACACTATAAACTGTTAATATAACTAACCGTAATAAATTATCAAATGCCATAGGATTTACATCCGTCACCAGTATCACCGGATGTTCCTCAGCTTCAATAAAACCTCGAAACATACATTTAAATACAGAACTGTACAAAACATTTTAATAATACAGATGAATTGTCAACTCGAAGACGAAAGACCATAGAACTAGAATCATTTGTTACGTGTAATATTTTTGTTTCATTTTATAGAATGAATTAATCATAAACGCAACAGAAAAATCATTCTAAAACTTATAATAAGGTCTAAACTAAAAAAAATTGAGAATTAACTTCCCGAACAACCTAACAAGAATTATATTCAAGTCAGCTATGAAATTATCATTTTTACAGAGAACATGAATCTAGGAAATGACAAAAACCAATAGCACTATAGATATTAGTAAAATTTAACGCTATACATGCAAGATAGCACTCAAATAGCAATCAAGTTAAGATGTGCGCAACGAATTTAAAATTAAGTTTCTTCAAACTAGTCTAATGCTGTTCGTCGTTATGTGGTACAAAATTGGAATTACAAAGTCGATAGGAAGCCAAAAGAAATGTTGAATTAGGACGAACAATTTGCCTTCTTGCTGCATTTGAACCAGTAGGAATCAATGGTGCAGCGAATTCATGTTAGTAATCGTAGTGATCCAAGAAGAATCACTAAGATTAAAATTGGACATAGATAACTTGGAGCAGAAGATTAAAAAATTAGAAGGAAAGAAAAGCGAAATGGCTAAAAATTCAAAATCGCTCGATGCAGGAAGTTCCGGCAAAGTTGTAAAATTGGCCACCAATTAGTATCTTCTTTTACGACCAGGCCCGAAACCTTTCAAATGCTGTTCTATTATTGTCTCATCATGAATATGGTTTTCTTCAAATTCGACTTCCAAACGATGGGCAAACTTCTTTTAAAAAAAATAGTCACAGTTTCGGATTTAGTTGGCAAAACAAAACTGTTGTGTTTTCTCCACTGTTTAAGCATTCTTAAATCAGGGTTGGTTTTACCAACGCGAAACAACAAAGGTTGCAATGTTGTGCGCCCCGATTTAAAGAAACATGATTTGCAGCTACTTGCTAAGCAAAGTATAACTTGGGCCTGGATGAGTTACCAAAGCCCTACTGCTTTACTTATCGCTACAAAACACAAACAGTACCGTAGGTTAGATCAGGCCGGTCGGTTGTGGCAAATTTAGTTCTTCAAACGAAGCAGGAACATGAGGCAACGCCTTGTAATGGAGCGGGATCAACATGGCGGCATATCACACCTCATCGAGTTTCATCATAGCGTCTCTTTGTTGTTTCATCGTTGTAAAAAATCGGCTGAAGAATTGGCAAAATCGGATGAAGAATCGACCAAATCGAGGAAATTTCGGTCTTAACGCCTTGAAATGGGAGCGGGCTCAAGATGGCGGCATGCCACACCCGATCGAGTTTCATCGCAGCGTAGCTTTGTTTTTCATTTCGGTAGATCAGTTTGTTTACCGCCTAAAAAATAAACCAAATCTGTTATTACCTTCGCTAAAAAGAGTGGTGGTGATATATTCTTACCTTTTGTCGATAAATCAACGCATTTTTACGTATAAGCACTAACAGGGCTGAACCGTTGTTACCATTGCGATCGGTGTCCAAATGCGCTCTAGTTAGGACGGCCCTTCTTCCCCGAAGTTCGAGAGAGCGCAACCAATCAAAAGCTAAAGTGAGGCGCACGTCATTATCAATCAACCAATGAAAAGGGAGAAGTATGATGTAATGAAAATTTTCAATAACTAAATAGCATAAAATCGTCATAACGGTTAACATTAATAACGCACAACCCAAAACAAACAATTTTTGTTGAACATTAAATTTTATCTCGCTCCACTTCATAGCAAACATTTTCTCAAAATGGAGATCGATAGTTAGTGACGTCACTGGATGAATCCCAGCATTGAGTTGGATCCAACTCAACGTCACAAGAATAATACTTGGGAGTAACGCGACTCAAAAGATTTTTAAGCAATCAGACAACTGAAACAGTACAAAATTTATGACACTAGCTTCATTCAAAAATGAACTGCTTCTGAAGTGAATATTACAACCTGTGACGTCACATTTTAAAAATTCATTTTGCAGTGGATCGTGAAGAATGACGTCACATGTTTTAAACCTCTACTAAGTTGTGTGATTTGAAATGCTGATATATCGCCACAAAAATCTATCCAAAACATCCAAATTATACAGAAAAAATTTTTTTGACGAAAGTCATTTTAAAAATTCAGTAAATTTTATTTAACCTTACTTTTTTTTAAAATGTAGTGATTATTTCATTATTAAAGTAATAGAAATAATTTTATTTCCAATTTCACAAAGTTTTATTACAAAACATTATTTGTCAAATCGATACTAACCATTCGAAAACACTCTCATTTCTCATATTTAATCCAAAACAAATGAATCTCAGCAATACCATCACAGGCGAGAAGTTTCCAGAGAACAAAGTTTGTAAGGTGTCAGGAGCCCTGTAAGGATTTAATCAGTCAGGCGTAAATGGTACAAAAGACTAGATGGAAAATTTAAAAAAATAGGATTCGCACCAACGCGTTCAGAACCGTGTATATACTGTATACCACAAAGCATCAATATTTCATTCAACCTCATTTTTTAAATGTTGCCAAAAAAATTGAACACCATCAAAATATGATTCTGCTAAAGAAACACAAAAATAATTACAATGTTACAATAACAGATTTGTTGATAAAAAATAAAGGAAAATATTCTCAATACATATCATTGTTTGGTTGAAACTTTTTCAACAAATGTTTAAAAAAATTGTTATCACAATAGGACCTAAGAGACCCTGTGCAAAACGTCCCAGAAAAAGTTGATTATGAAATCATGATTTGAGAAACTCCATTTGATCCTGGGGTGAAAAGAAGTTGATAATGTGCCAAGTTCAGTCAATTTGTCTACATTATCAATGCAAGATGACTGTTGATTTGGGGTTAATACTTGTGCCAAAAATAAGGAAATGTTGGCTGCACAACCACTAAAATTGTTTCCATCGTTAAGGCTCGGTGAATGGATTCTTTCTAGTATTCTATCCAAAATTCAACAGTTGAACAACTTACATTATGACCGAGGCCCAACAGGACGTGTGGGCGACGTTACTACCCCCCCGATTGTCAGAAGTAAGAATGAGAGCCGAGAATCGCGTTGCACCACTCATTTCCCGGTGCTTTAAGTGCAACAGAAGTTGCAGGCAGAACATTACCTGTAGGAAATGCTGCTCAAACTACGAGACCAGGGATTGCAGGAATACTGTACACCAGGAGAGGATTTGGCCCTACTCTTGGATAGGCTGAGAGGGTTAGTACGGAGGGGGAAGAAAACGAAGAAATTGATGAAATTTGTATCAACTAAAATGTGAAATGGAGGTCCAAGTTGTGTATTGTATTTGAAGAAAAGTGCCGACGATGTTTGAGGCCTAAGAAAAATTTTCTTTTACTTTTATGAATTATTTATACGAGTTTCTTACACGTCTTTGATTTGTTCATAGTTTTAGGTATAACTAGATTTCATAGTTTTAGTGCTTTATTAGAGGCTGTGAAAAAAACGTATGCTTTTGAAAGTCAGTTTGCACACTTCAATATTAACGTTCCTGTTATTGCTGATCCGCCTTAGAAAATCCACGAGGGACAACCCCTTACCGTGGAAAAACAGAACTCGTCACAATCGCTCAAAATAGACACACTCGTAGCACAACATGTGACGTACAACCCACATGTGCTTCCCGTTCCGGGTTTTAGCATTTACACAAGCGCACTTGCTAGTTTTGAACGCGTATAGTAGCGATCTTTATAATTTGGATTTGCGATATAAATTCAAGAATTTATCAAGCCAACTAATTAGCGAAAATGAAGGACGAAGACTTTGCGTCATCGGACGAATACGATGAAGAAGATGAAGCCGCCGTAAGTACTGAGAAAACTCAGAATCTACTTTAAAAAAAAAAAAAAAATTTACTTAAAACTATATGAACAGTAACTAACGAAAAATGATGAGAAAACACAACGTGAGAAGAAGGATTCCGGCCCAAACGACAAGCAATTTGAACGTCCTACGCCGCAAAATAGCCAATGTCATAATTGCGGTGAAATTGGGCATTGGGCAGGCGAGTGTCCACACCCGCGACGCTCTGCAGCCCCAAAGCTAGAATCGACAGCATCGACAGCTTCGGACATTTCCGAATCAAAGCTAGCTCAACTAATCGACTCCCAAATTTAACATTTTTTGACCTTTTTCTACCTATTTTTAATTTTTTTAAGTGTGTAGTTAATAGATCCCCTGTATCTTAAAAGCAATCAATCGAGTGATGTTCAATCCGTCCAAACAAGGATTGTGCCCATGTGGACGTCATCTCCATTAAATGCGTCATTGAGTTCATCTGAATCCTTGTTGTCATTACAAAGTTCAACCAGCAGTTCAATGTGTGGAAGCCGGGTCATTAAAAAAAAAACCTAAACCGTTAATACAGAATACAGAATACAGAATGCCTGGGCAGGTATTAGCAACCTACTGCGCATTAGCATATCAATCACCACTGGCCACAACATCTGTGAAGTCGTCTTGTGGAACTCAACCCGATCCAGAATCTCCACGCCCGACCATCTTACCGGTGAAAGTGGTTATGGCGGGAGACTTTAACGCATGATCAACAGTTTGGGGCAACAGACTCACCGACGCCCGGGGTCACTTGTGTGTTGGAGTTCACGGCGACTTGAGAACTCGACATAAGGAACCACTCCACCTCAGACCCTACTTTTCTCACCAGCAATGGACAGAGCTGGATAGACAGTGTCCTTTTGTTTTGGATTTAAAAAAAAAGGAGGCAACTGTGAAGATATAAGGTTTTGAAAGATGACGTTGAAAGGCTTCTAGATTGCAATTCAGAGGAAAATCTGATGAAACTGTTTGACAAATTGGAAAAAACAAGGTCGGACAGTTTTCAACCTATTTGAAAAAAAGAGTTATTAGCAGACACTAAAGCTAATTCCAATTAAAATCAGGCAGCAATTTGCAGCATTCCAGAATGTGACGGCAACCAATAACTTGTCTGAATGCTCAAAAAGCATTTTGAAGAGACATGTAAATTGGAAGGAACTCTCAGTCTACCTTTACGCTGTCTAACTGTCCGTGTGAACCGTGCACGCTATGGCCCATGTATGTACAAAAA
Organism: Pachymerium ferrugineum; assembly: GCA_034686365.1. Lineage (NCBI taxonomy): Eukaryota > Metazoa > Arthropoda > Chilopoda > Geophilomorpha > Geophilidae > Pachymerium > Pachymerium ferrugineum. Next base: position 8,719 of record JAQGAS010002323.1, read on the forward strand.
ACTATTTTTTGCTTCATAAATAAGGACGTTTCCTTTTTAGGAATGGGATGACATTAGTTCACCGAACATAGACATACGGAACAAAGACAAATTGTTTACAGGCAGAGTACATGTAATTTTTCGGGGTCTCAGTCGACAGTTTCATATTATTTCTGTACAATCTGTTTGAAAAACGAAGCGACGCAGAAGAAGTTGAGCGTAGGCTTATACGAATTAAGGTAAAGTTTAATATTTTTTTTGAAATAATAGTGACTTGGTTTTTATTTTACAGTTTACACGGCAAACAAGATTAGCGGAAAGTTTGAAAAAATTAACCTCCGGAAGAATAATGATGAATTTTGTAACGAATTTAAAAGGACTGATCTCGACTCGAAAATTTTCAAGTCAAAGAACAGTTCATAAAAAAATGTCCACCATTCTTTGATGCCCCAGATTTTGTTACACTTGAAAAATTAATTAACGATATTAAAACAAGTGGGAACTGCTTAAAAGTAGAGAAAAATGTTAAATTATATATTTATAATTTCAGCTCATGACAACAGAAATGAAAGACAAGAATAGTTGTTTCGTGTGTGGAAAGCGTGACCTCAAAGCCAAGAACTTCGACATTCATGTAACAAGATATCACAAGTTTTAGTAAAAAGGGAATAAGCAATTGAACCTACAGATTGACCCAGAATATGCTTGGAAAATTATGCATCGATCGAAATAATGTCGAATTACACCCGACATTTCTAGTAAAGTGTGTCAACAATAAATACAAATCATTTGACTGCAAGTCAATCGCTCGATTGACTTATTTTGAAATACAGGACAATGTTTTGTCTTTTCCCTTTCGAGCATTCTCAGAAGGGACTCGCAGCTTAGCTGGTCGCTCTTGCTCGAAATGGGGGTGCAAAATTGCACTTCTTATGTACTTTACTAAAAGGTTTTTTTCTTCCCCAGATAACTTTAGATATAATTCCTAAGCTCGCAGACGAAGACCTAAAAAATTGGGCGTATTAACTTTGGGGAAAATTATTCGACTAAAATCTAAAGCTAGAGTGTTATTGCAGACTTCTGAAGGTAATTTATAAATCAAAAATTTCTAAACTATTTGCATTTTATATTTTAGATGACGTCTCAGCTGGATGTCATCTCATTGAGTTATGTCAGAAATTGGATCCAAAGATAGATAATTGAGGTTATGGAACGAAAAATGGCAGGTATACTGAGAAAAAAATACATACATCCAGACCATCCCATGTATGAATCGGAAGGATTAATCACTGGTGAGGAACCCAAATTTAGCCTTCTTCAAAATTGTACAGTTACCCAAGGGTTTAGTGTCTGTCATAAAATTCGGGGGTTGCATATTTTTCAGGCCGATACGCTCCTAGACGTGGTCGCGTCCTAGGTGCAATCACTGGGGAGACACAAGTTGTCTATGGGGATTGAGCCTTTGATCTCAGCAGCGCCGATTGAAAATGAACAAATGTGAATTATAATCGTGATATAACTTGTTTGCAGCGCTCACAGGTTCTTTTGACACACAAGAGAAGAGGCATTTGAAGTGGATTTAATAAGGGTTAAAGAACTGGCTGAGTATCATTACGAGATGCAAATCACAGAAGAAGCAGAGGAAAGAAAGAACATGGCTTACATCGGTATGGCCACAGGATTTTGCCAACGGCATTATTCTCATATCTATAGCCAGTGTACGAATATGCATTATAGGGCAGCAGCATGCATGGAAGAGTTATGTTGTCGCATATGGTGACGGTAGGTGTTTGGGAACACCGTTGAGGAAACATGTTACAGCTTTTGTAGTTGAAGGCTTGGTTTGGTCTCCAAAACAATTTAATTACAAAAAGGCAGCAGGGGAAACTGGAAACTAGAACAAAACCAGTACTAAACAAAAAGATCACGAACGAACTTTCTCTATTGTAATGCGAGATGTCGGGTCATGAAGGGAGCGTGGGCGTCAGATTAGGTCGGTGACATCGAAAGAAGTCCCGTAACCCTTAACGACATACGTCGAGACGTGAAGTCTTATGGTGGACCATCAACTCCGCGGCCTAATGACTCCCTTTTGGATTCTGTCATTCGTGATGCCTTTTTCAAGTTTTAGGTCAGGCCAGTCAAACCCATCCATCTCAATGACTTGCCTACTATGCACTTGGATAACTGGGGCTCTTCACCCGGTCTACCGTGGAAGATGTATGGTTTCTCAAGCAAGAGGAAGTCGCAACTGATCCTGATGCTTTTAGGAACATTCTTGCAATAGCACAGTCATTTATGGCCTCAGCATGAGGCAAAGTCACATCAGTAGTATAGGGCCTATATGGCCCACACCAATCAGAGAGCAGGATTTTGAAACGGACCAATGAGCGTCGAGGGGCTATAAATGGACCAATGAGAATAAAGTATTTGAATTTCGCGCGCGCTGTGAATGACCCGTTAATTACTAACGGTGACCTTGTCTAATT
>JAQGAS010002324.1:0-11178 GCA_034686365.1 Pachymerium ferrugineum
AATAGATATGTAGCAAGGAAATATTGGGGGTTTCGTTGAACATTAAAGTAATGGTGTAATTACTAAACCATCTCGTATGCAGATGCGTACATTTTTTAGTGATAAATATTCCAGTTGGGACAAGTTAGTGATTTTAATATTTAAGTTGTCATCTTAATGGATCTCAATAGTGGGAAATGTTTTTGATTCAATTCTCTGATTACATATTTTTATTTATTTTGTATTCCTAGAATTTGGATTTTTATTACATCAATTTATTATCTGCGAATACATAACTTTTATACAAAAAATTGTAAAGCGATAACATGGTACAGTTGGTTGGCTGTTTGTTAGTTTCATTCCAATGCTGGGTTCAATATTAGTGTAGACTTCATTCGTTTGGCTATCCAAACTATCAATAGGTATTATACAATACAGATACTTAAAGAGAATTCACAATTACGTTAAATCATTATACGTAATAAATAGATTTGAGAGTTCACAAACCGAAATAAAATACTAATATGGACGTTATCTTGGACATAAACTAAACTAAAAAAACTTGCTGGATTAAAGTGCCGCCACTTTTGTGTGGTTCTATTGGTGCAACTTTTTCCGCGAATTTGACATTGTTGCAGAGATCTCCATTACACACGCAAAAAATATATGTAGGGACAGGCGGGGATACAGTTTCATTTGAACCTGCATTCAAATTTGTCTTTCTTTACCTCCTCCATTTTTGCCTTCATCTCATCGTCAATGTCGTAGCAAATGTAAGATCGAGCTGTATTTATTATAAAGTCACGTTCTTACAAATTGTTTTCACTATTCTACACGATGGTATCTACCTTTTACCGTTTTGTTTTTCCAATATTCGTAGACTACAGTAGCGCATTGAGTTACGTTTGTTTCGCATTTTTCTACCTTCAAGTCTTTTTGTGCTTTGCATCTAGATTCGTTGTAAAAATCACATCTGTAACATTTAAGCTGGTGGCCTAGGAATTGAATTAAAAGTAATATTAAACTTTAAAACATTTTTATTCAAAAATACTAATCGAGATTTGCAGCAGCAAAAGAAAGGCGAGGAATGCCGGTGACATCTTGGAGGAACAGCAAAAAAGAGTAAAACATTCCACCGTTGCCAAAATATCGAGCGTGACAAGAAAATGCGTACAGTTTATTTGTTACAAATTTCTAAATGATCTTTCATTGGTGGCCCTCTAGTGATAATTTCAAATTAAATTTATTTGATTGATAGAGGGTAGTCTGACTTCTCACTAAGATTTCACGAAAATTGTAAATTCGTAGAGCAATTAAGCTTAAGTTATAAAATTTTTGTTTGATAGTAATTTATATTAGATAATGTTTTCCAATTTGGAACTAATTTGATTTGTTCCGATAGCACTCGTCACGGTTTGAATTTTGCTACTATTTGTAGAATAGCACAACGGCCGCATCGTGAGATAATTGGGCTTTAATCCAGGTTATTTGACGTCACACGTCATATATTTACAATTGGCATTATTAAAGTGAATGGGGTTAAGTAAGTGTCAAATTTTGTGCAAATGTTTTATTTAGCTATAAGATATTTACAAACATAAGATATTGAAATTACAAAGCTTATTGCCTTTTAAAAATTCTTGTACAAGTTATAAGCTTTTAATTCAATTCTCTGATTTGATTAATTATTTTTATTTATTCTGTGTTCCAAGAATTTGGGTTTTTATTACATCAATTTATTATCTGCGAATACATAACTTTTATACAAAAAATTGTAAAGCGATAACATGGTACAGTTGGTTGGCTGTTTGTTAGTTTCATTCCAATGCTGGGTTCAATATTAGTATAGACATCATTCGTTTGGCTATGCAAACTGTCAATAGGTATTATACAAGACAGATACTTAAAGAAATGTCACAATTACGTTAAATCATTATACGTACTCAATAGATTTGAGGGTTCACAAACCGAAATGAAAACAAAATACTGATAAGGACGTTATCTTGGCCATAAACTAAACAAAAAAAACTCGAAAAAGAACTCAGCTAAAAATTTTACAATACAACTGGACAAACTACAGTTTATTTATCAAAAGACTTGCGATTATTTTTATAAACATTATATTCACTTTATTAAAATACAATACTATTTTTTTACAAAGGGTAACACTACACACTTCGAACTTGGATAATACTTATTCCTTCTTTAATGATTCCATTTCAACACTTGTATCGACTGATGTGTGCAATAGTTTTGGTTTTAACTTGCGTAACAGTACAAAACATATTACAATACATACTACAATGACAATAAAAACGATTGCTATCAAAATTCACAGATCAATTGAAACTGAATAGGGACTATTTGGAAAACATTGGTTTTGGGTGAATCTCAATATCTCAACTGTTTTCCCAGTTTCTTCACACATCAAATTTTTTACTTTGTAAATGGAACCACCTAACAATGTTCCTTTCATTTGGCAATTATGAATCAGGGGATTTCCACTGAAATCTAATGTTGTGTTCATATTTAAGAAATCTAAGTTATTCAGGGTGTTGAGTTGGTTATTTGATATATCTAAATGAATTATTTTAGACCAAATTGGATCTGATTTTTGTGGGAGGAATGTGATTGAGTTATTTTTTAAATTAAGGTTGAAAGGGATAGGAAGTTGAGTGCTATTCAAAGAATGAGAATTTGTTCCAGAATTTAAGCAGGGAAGTAGATGAAGAATTATTTATTGATAACTAAAAAAATGAACAAATGTAAATTTGATCATATCATGCTAAATAAGGAGTGAAGCCACTTAAATAATTGCATAAACTAGTACAAGTGGCTTTAAAAAGCAAACTTTGTAATTTTAATATCATGGGTTTGTTTCAAGATGAATATTGAACCAGTAAGATAATTTTCTTGGAGATAAGAAATAATCTATTTAAAAATTAATTATCAAGTAGATTAATAGTTCAAATTCTGAACTTTGAATGAAATTCATTTGCAAGGACAAACTGAAAAAAAGAAGCTCTCACTATTAACTCTGCAGTGAATTTAACATTTTTCCTACTGAATTTTCATTTTTAATAATTGATCAACATGTTGAATTGGAAAATTCTCATATTCTTGTGCTTCATATCAAAATCAACCGGAAATGAAATCAATTGTTCAACACTCATTTGTCAAGACAACCAAAATGAATGCAAGGAATTGGATAACTTGTGCAAATGCTCTGAATTTACTAGTGGAGGCAGAAAAAAATTTGGTGATTGCTTTACAAACAACAGTCAACATTTATTTACCATATGGAAGTGGAACGACTCTTGGCAATTGAAAGCAACTGGACAAAATGTTGATGTCAATTCATTACACGTTGTTCTCTCATCATTGAAAAGAAAAGAGAAAATTGAAATGACCAATATGGTATTAGGTATGTGGAATATAAGCAACTTACCACAAATGAATACCACATCCCTGCACATAACCAATTGCTCCTTAAGTGATATACCAAGTGATACCCAAAACCATTTTCCATTATTGAGATACTTGTTTTTAGATGAAAACTTAATTACTAAAATCCCCAATTTTTCCGAATTGATTGGATTGTCACTAAGAAATAATTTAATTCAACATATCAACGTCAATGATTTCATAAATTTGAGTTCTTTGCGTTTCTTGGATATCGATCACAATTTGGTATCCAAACTTGATCCACTAATATTTCATCACTTGACCGAGCTAAGATCTGTTTATTTAAAAAATAACTCAATTTCTGCAATATCAAACTCGATATTCAACAATAATGCTGAACTTCTTATACTTGACATTTCAAACAACAATATTTCACAACTGCCATCCACAATGTTCCAAAAAAATATCGAACTAGCATTTCTTGACATTTCTAACAATACTATTTCAAACCTTCCGTCCAGTCTGTTTCAATATAATATCAAGTTATGGGATCTTGACATTTCAAATAACAAAATTTCATACCTTGAACCTGATGTGTTCAGTTACACTCATAAATTGAGTAAATTGAAATTGGAAGGAAACAAATTGACATTTTTACCACAAAACTTGTTACAAAATGCAAGCTATTTATACCACCTAAATATAAGCAACAACAATTTATCCCAAATTCCCCAAAAATTTCTTATAAATTCTAAATATCTGGAAGAATTCGATGCATCTAACAACCAAATAGCAAGTCTTCCAATCTTTTTGTTTAACCAAACTAAGCAGTTACAATACTTAGATCTAAGTAGTAACAAACTGTCATCTACACCAAATAATATATTCAAAGGTCTTAAGGAACTTGTAACATTAAAGTTACAAAACAATCAACTAACAATATTGAGTACATATTTGTTCCCCTGGAGTTTACCAAAATTGAGTCTAATTGATTTGGGGAATAATAACTTAACTCATTTACAAGAATACATATTCGCCTTCGCTAACAGCTTAAAGCATATTAAACTAAATAACAATCAATTCACTCAACTCCCTCATCTCGCTTTTTCATCACTCCAAAGTTGTGACTTTTCAAACAATAACATCACTACACTCGTTTACCCAATTGAATTTTCCAAAACAATTTTGTTAAATCTTTCTAATAACTGCATTCAACGATTTTTGCGTAGAGATTCTAACCCTCGTTTCTCTATTGCAAACCAATTTGTGTGTAACAATTGTTGTTTGTCTCAATTCGTATCAGAAGCCTTAATAGCAAGAAATGTTTCTTTAAAGTACAATAATATTACCATATTAGATGATCAATTTTACACTGATATAATCCGGGATGTGAAGTCACTCGATCTAAGTTTTAATCCAATTAAGTTACAAGTGTTGCTTAATATCAGTCAATATCCTCATTTGATGGATGGAAAATTATTGACCTTTAAGGAAACTTCAATTCTATGTGATTGCACGTTAATACCATTGTTAAATGACTTAAAAACAAGTTATTTTAAATTACTTGAAGTTGACTGTTTGGATTCAAAATCCTCTAAATTCATTTCAATATTTTTATTAGATGAAAATGATTTGTATTGTAATTATCCCACTGGGTGCCCCAAAGAATGCGAATGTCTAGTCAAGAGTTTAGACGAGCCAAATTGGATTCAAGTCAATTGTAATAATCGAAATCTAATAACATTTCCAGATTTGAGTAAAATTCCTATTCATTTTAAACTCAATTTAAAAAATAATTTAATCAAATTCCTGCCTACAAAATCAGATTCTGTTTGGTTTAAAATAATTCATTTGGATGTATCTAATAACCAACTCAACTCTCTTCAGAATTTATCTACACAATATGTCTTAGATATAAACACAACATTTGATATTCGTGGCAATCCTATGATTTGTAATTGTGAAATTAAAAATGTTTTCTTCAGTGGTTTCATTTATAATGAAAAAATGGTGATGTGTCAAAAAAATGAAAATCTGGAAAATTTTATTGAATTTGTACTAAACCAATGTTTAATTGACAGTTCAGTTTCAATTTATTTCTGGATTTTATTACCAATAATTTTTATTGTAACAATAATTGGAATATGTTTATCATCGTTTTACAAGTTCAAACCAGAAATATTGTATTTTATGTTTACTCGAGGAATTTGTTTACGTTTTGTAACCGAATTAGATGTAAGCAAAGAGAAAGTGTACGACGCCTTTATATCTTATGCCAGTCAAGATGAAGAATGGGTCAATGATTCTTTAGTGGTTCCTCTAGAAACTGGTGTTAACAAATATAAATTGTGTGTGCACGGAAGAGATTGGTTAGGAGGTGAATTAATAAGTGACCAAATCATTCGATCAATTGGTACAAGCAGAAGGACGATTATGGTGTTGAGTGAGAATTATTTGAATAGTTATTGGAGTCGACTGGAATTTGATTGTGCCTACCAACAAACTTTGATCGATTCATCGCATCGTTTAATTGCAGTTTTACCCGGTGGAGTTCCCGATTTATCAAATGTAAATGAAGAATTCAGAAGATTCATTCAGTTGACCACTTATTTGGACTTTAATAAACCTTACTTCTGGAGAAAATTGAAGAGTTCAATGCCAAGAAGTGTAAGAAATGATACGTACACTTCAGTTAATACAAATGTTGAACCGAGAATTGAAATGGAACAAAAAACATACCAATAACTGCCTATGTATTATCGTATTACACTGCTATGTTATATTTCGAGTATTTTTAAGAAGAAAAGTAGTGTGCGCCTATTCTGAGCTAATAAATTGATGCAATATGATTCCAAATGTTTAACATACAAAATCAAAATTTCAGCATCTTAAGTATGGCAAATCTTTTTTTTAATTGTATTCCAAATGTCCATCTCATCATTGAGACAAAAGAATGCGAATGTCTAGTCAAGAGTTTAGACGACCCAAATTGGATGCAAGTAAATTGTAATAACAAAAATCTAACAACATTTTCATATATCAGCAATATTATTTTACTACTTACCAATAGTAAATAAGAAATTTCTGCACAACATGCACGATGGTAACTCTACTACAACACACGATTTCATAACAGGGGCACTGTGGAATATTGAGTTACTGCCAAGTTATGACATTGATTGACTAATCAGTTGGATTGGCATGTTGAAAGGTTAGTGTTGTTAAAGTGTGTAGCATACAACAAAATTAATAGTGTTATTGATAAAGCTGACTTTATAACTGCGCACTATGCAATATCATAATGGTCATCGACCTTAATGCTTGGCAAACTGCCATTAAGCGGGCCCCTTTATCACAAAATTAATAGCCCAGTCATTTACATGTTACATACAACGATAAGGAACTACAAATTTTACTCGACTCTACTCGAGGACAAAACCATCAGTCCATCACTCGATCGGACATAAAACAAACTCAGGCGTATCTCACTTTTTCTGCATTTCCACGCGACAAAATCACCGCCAAAATTCAATCCGGTGTGGAAGTAAAAAAATCAGAAATGATCACATTAACAGGTCGAAAAATATTATCATCTAGAGGAATACTCAAATGCAGAACCTCCTATTGGAAAACTTTTAGTTAAGTTTGCATTCATTTCATTAAAGTTCTGGGGTGGGTTGTTTGTGCTTCGGCCGCCAAAAACTCTTAATTCGCCCCTGAATGGAGTTGGCGGTCATAGACAGAAAGAATAGTTACGCGAGAAATTGTAGGAACTTTTGTTTTTTCCCCTTCTTTTTAGAAAAAAAGTTTGTGACAAGGCAAGTCATTTCCTTTAAGATATCTGCTGTATTGGCTGATTGCAGGGACACACAATTCTTCGTCTCAGTTGCGTTGTCGAATATCATGTTCCACCACTCAGTATGACTGGTACAGTGTCTTTAAATTGAATTTCAAAAACCAATGGCTGATTAGACGTAAAGTCACTATTTGGAATTTTTAGTAATACAGAAGAAGCTCCTTTGTCATAAACCGATTATCACGTAAATTTAGGATGAAAAAATTTGAAAATGTAAACTTTAATAATTTTTAATAAAGTAGGCCTGCGTTTTTATAAGTTAAGATTGTGAAACTAGTTCATTAAATTTGATTAATCCGATCGCTACACCAGAAGACCAGATCTTGCCACCAACTCGGCATCTTTAGACTTCGATAATAAGAAATAACCACAATAAAATTGAAAACCTGTGATTTAAAAATAATTGTCATTAATTAATTAATGATTACAACTAATCACTCACATCAACTGCTAATTCAACCACGTCTAAATAGCCAACCGTCTGAAATACAAAACAAAAATTAATAAATTTCTATATTACAAACAAGAATTATTACTTCAAACGAAAATATGATTACAACATGACAAATAAGCCACATCCCGGTTATTACCAACCACCAAAATAAGGCGACTCTGTCTTCCTAAAAATATGTCAATTGAATTGAAAGTAAAAATCTGGGGTAAAAATTTTATGCAGAATTACTTTAAAAGCACCAAAAATGAGTAATAGTATGTGTAAAAAGTTAGATGCAATTCCAATTCCAAGGATCGTTAAAATAGGGTAATCTATATTGCTGTTAACTATTTAAACAAAGTGTATTTATAACATGAATAGTAAGTACACTTCACTGTCTTTACTAGATTTTAAAAATTTGTCGAGCTCTTGCATTTGCAATAAATCGTCATTTAAGAAGATAACGGTATGGACAATAAACTGAATCTATAATACAATTCCATTTTTAAAGTAAATTTCTATTTTGAATTTGGAATAAACTTACAATTTGATATACGGCTATAAGAAATATTCCTGTTCTCAGTTGGAACATGATTACAATATGAATTTAGAATTTAGAAAGCAGGCCATTTTTTTGGTTCTTAACTGTATTTTTGCCCCGACATGTTTAGTAACAATGCAGTAGTGACACGTTAGAGATATTGTAGTAATTCCATTTATTAATAAATTCAAAACAAAACTCTACGTCAATAGAAACCGCATGATGAGAGAGCAGACTATGACCGTTTTTGGAATATCAGTTAAGAGTGAGATGGAGAGTAGGAGCGTGAAGGGGACGAGTCAAAACTGTCCCGGGGAGAAGCGTCGTTTTTTCCCGCTCCAAGTGCTGTCGTTTACGTCGTGTAGCCAGAAAACGTGTCACATTTTGAAATTTTAATAATACAGAATTTAATAACACATTATCATGTAAATTTAGTATGAAAACATTTGAAGATGTAAACTTTAATAATTTTTAACAAAGTTCGTTTTTAAAAGTTAAGCTCGTGAAACTTAGTACATTAATCGGTTTTTTTTTTTTTTTTTTTGCTATCTGTATTACGTCTCCTGATTGCCTTCACCAGGTGTCGCCATCAACTCGGCATCCTTAAGACTTCGATAATAAGAATAAACCGCAATAAAATTAAACACCTGTGATTTAAAAATATTTGTCATTAATAAATGATTACAACTAATCGCCCACTTTAACTGCTGCAATTAGTAAATTTACCACGATTAAAAAGCTTAACGTCTGAAATAGGAAACAAAAATTAATAAATTCCTATTTTACAAACAAGAATTATTACGTGAAACAAAGATATGTTTGTAATAAGCAACATTCCGGTCAATACCAACCAACAACGTAGGGAGACGCTGTTTTCCTAAAAATACAGTATGTCAATTGAATTGAAAGTAAAAATACTGGTATTTTTTTGCACAAATTACTTTTGAAACTCCAAATATTAGTAATAACACATGACAACAGTTTATTCCAATTCCAGAAGTGACCGTCAAAATAGGGTGTTCTGATTTGCTGTTAACTGTTTAAACCAAGTATATTTATAACATGAATAGTATACTTCACTTTCTTTACCAGATTTTAAATAACTGTCGACAGCTTCTTTTCCTTCTGCATTTAACACAATTAATTTGCCCAAGATATAGATATTGACAATAAGCGTAATCTATAATACAATTCCATTTTTAAATTTCTATTTTGAATTTGGAATAAAATAAAATTACAATTTGATATACGACTGTGAAATATATTCCTTTTCTCAGTTGGGCATAATTACAATATGAATTTAGAGGGTAGGCCATTTTTTTTGTTCTTAAATGTTTTCTTGCCACGACATGTTTAGTAACAATGCAGTAGCAGTAGTGACACGTTAGTCATATTATTGTAGTAATTGGACGATGTAGTTTTAATAATGGCCGCAGTTCTAACAATGGTGGCGCGTCAGTACGGCCAGGTGGATTTATTTCCGGTTCCCCCTGGCAGTACCGACGCGCCACCATTGTTAGAACTGCGGTCATTATTAGAACTATCCTTAATTTTGTTTCGATACCGATCAATTCGTAGTAAGATTTAATTCTATATTCAAACATCTTACGTCAATAGATACCGCATGATGAGAGAGCAGAATAAGACCCGTTTAAACCTTTGTTGGAATATCAGTTAAGGGTGAGGTTGACATTTTAGAAATTTAATGGCCGCTTATACATTTATTCAATCTTGTGTTATCACCGTCTTACCTTCCACGCTAAAAGACATAGCCCCTCCTTGTGGTCGGATGGTTTTGATGGCGAGCAGAAGCGGCCTGTCACCTGCCTGAATGGTGGTGGAGAGCGGGAGCATGAAAGGGACGAGTCAAAACTTCCCCGGGGTGAAGAGTCACTTTTTTCCCGCTCAAAAATACTGTCGTGGAGAGTAAGAACGTGTATATGAATGGTGACTTGATAAATTGTCAAGTAAACTGATCAACTTTATAGAACATACTTGAATGCATTTGTGCATTGGCCAAAAACAGGAAGTGCAATGGAATCAGGGGCGGATTTAGAAGGGTGAACCGCACCGAACACCAGAATTTGGGGAGGGGAAGAGGCACCTTTTGTTTTTTCCCTTCTTAATAGGGAAAAGGTTTGTGACAAGGCAAGTCATTTCCTTTAAGAAATCTGCTCAGTTGCATAGTCACTCCATTAAGAATATCATGTTCCACCACTCTCACAATGCCAGTTAAGACTGGTACAGTGTCTTTAAATTGAATTTGAAAGCAAAGGCTGATTAGCCTTAAAGTCGCCATTTGGAAATTTCAATTATTCAAAAGAAGCTTCTTTGTCATCAACACATTATCATGTAAAATTTAGTATGAAAAAATTTGAAGATGTAAACTTTAGTAATTTTAAACAAAAATACGTTTTTAAAAGTTAAGATTGTGAAACTAGTTCATTAATTTGTTGCCGAGAAATCGATTTTTTCTCCGCTATATGTGTTACGTCCTGATTGCCTTCACCAGATATCGCCACCTGGTTGCTTTCACCAGATATCGCCACTTGATTGCCTTCACCAGACATCGCCACCTGGTTGCCTTCACCAGATATCGCCACCTGATTGCCTTCACCAGATATCGCCACCTGGTTGCCTTCACCAGATTTCGCCACCAACTCGGCATCCTTTAGACTTTGATAATAAGAAAAAACCACAAAAAACTTGAACACCTGTGATTTAAAAATAATTGTCATTATTGTTAATAAATGATTGCAACTAATCACTCACATCAGCTGCTGCAATAGGTAAAATCTAAACGTTTAAAAACAAGAATTAATAAATTCTTATATTACAAACGAGAATTATTACTTGAACACTAGAACGTGACGAATATACGTGTGCAAGAAGCATCATTCCGGTTATTACCAACCAACAAAATAAGGCGACACTGTCATCCTAAAAATGTCAATTGAATTGAAA
>JAQGAS010002325.1:0-11170 GCA_034686365.1 Pachymerium ferrugineum
AAATTAAATGTTTTGGCTTCTGTTTAGTCGCCATTTTGTGTGCTCGTTATCTTCACTTAGATCTTGTGCTTAATCAGAATGTGAATGTTTCTAGCTTTGTAGTCACTTTACGGAGCTTAATGAAAAAAAGTAAATATAAAGTTTGCCAGAAATTTCAGTCTCGAAATTTACATCCTTCCTGAGTGTTCACTTCAATTAAATTTGTCGTTACATTTTGCTGCTCAATTTGATTCGCATTTGTCATACTCTAAACATATTTATTCAGTTTTCACGTTTGAAGCGATAAAACTGATTTCATTAATCAACTGAAGATTTATATTTTCGGGAAGAAAAGTTGCAAGTATCGCACAAATTATTGATCGGGGTAATCAAAAACGGGATTTCTAGTATGCCGGCTGAGACGCATAATTTAATACCGTGATTAAGAAAGAATCAAAAATGATAAAATTATGTTGGCTGTAATTTGATTTCAGTGTTTTAAATTAAAAACAATACTTAATGATAACTATACAAATTCAATGTAAGTTTTTTTGAGGTTTAATTAAACTTTAAGACACAATGCGGTAATGTCGGACAGCCGAAGCGGGTTTGACTGTTCCGCGGAACTTTTATTTCGGCGGAAGCAGAGCAAAATTAGTTCTCAGTTACATAAAATCGATTCCCCTACTTCATTATTTCCAGAAAAGAATCAAAGCGAAATAGTAAGTAAAAACAGTAACTGTCATAACTAACATATTATTGCGATACGTGAATAACTGTGACCATTCTAAAATATTTATCTAGCATTTTCGGCATTTTGTAACCCCCGATTTCCGTGAATTCTAGACCAATCTTCCTAATTTTAACTCTCCCAACATACCAAAAATTTTGCGATTAAAATTTCAACTCTTACCTGATGAATCATCTCCATCCTCCATCGCAACACCAGCATCCTGACTCGATTCTCCCTGTTTCTCATCATTCACCGCCGCACTCGAATGTCCCAATATCCGTTCAATAGTAAAATCTTTACTCAACTTTCCACCCAACAGTGCTGTGTTCGCCACTGCACCTTCCATGACGACGACTAACCGTTCCTCTGTCTAAATCGTGGGTGATCACTCGGTACCGTTTATTGGCGTCGGGCCATACAACCTAAACAACCGTTCTTGATGAATTGAACGGCAAAAGTGTTTAATGAGAAGCCAAAACCGTAATGGCCAATTAAGCGCCGACTCGTTGGCCGCCAATCAGCCGCCAGAAGCAACTCGAGCTCGTCCAACATTTGGAAACAACTTGGTGCTAATTAAGATGCTATTTTGGCGTCCGATACACTTTAAACTTCCGTTTTGCGCAGTCGCCTAACACTGTCAGTAGCTGACTCATTAGCCTTCTTTTAATACGCCCCTTGGAGAATTTACACTTCTATTCCCGTAATTAGATCCGTAAGTGACTCCTGCGTTTCTCTTACACTTTTTAATTGCAACTCACGCGTTTCTGACGCGCTCTCACGCCCCTCAAAACAGAAGCGAAACAACTCCCCCACCCACAGCCCTCCCTTTCCCCTTCTCTAAATTCAGTCCAGGCCCGATCTTGGCGCCAGTATCGACTGGATGGTTCTTGTCTTTAAAACCGTATCCGTAACTCATCCATCAAGTTTATTTGTCGAGTAGAGTTTACGATTTCAACGTCGACAAATATATCAAAATAAAAAACTCGCGACATATTTCCTCGTTTGGATGGGTATTCCGTATCATTTAAGTTGAGTTTAAATAAACAGATGGGTAACTTGGGGGGAAAAATAACGTTGGGTTTAGAATCGTTTGCATGATTCGTTCATCATTATTTTGAAAGTGTGTTGATGGACGGAAGCCGTGAACGCCCTCATCATTTTCCGTTGGCTGCGTTTGGATGTGGGGGTGGTGACTCGGGTTGTGAGTCAGGAACATTAATAATTATTCATCATGTAAGTAGGTGGGATAAAAATAGAACAATGCTGATTTTAAAAATTTTGCCGGTTTTGTGTCGTAATTAATTTTTACTATGTACACATTTTTTAATTTATAAAAGTAAACTTTTTTGCATTAAATTACAGATATACAGGTTTAATCTATTTCCGGTTGTTTTCTTATGCACCATGCTGATGCTTCAGATTAAATATTGAGAATCGTGCGAAGGAAACGGGGAGGCAGATGCGGATTGCTCCGCTCAGTTGTTCGATGCTAGCGCCACTGGTGGTGTGCGCTAGTATGATTCTTTTTTTTGTTCAGTTCTCATCTAAGAACGACTAGCACGATTTAAGACGTGAAGAACAGATGTATTAAAAATGGCAGCTAGGTGGTGGTTCTGTTATAATTTGGGCAGCCTTTGGATGGAATGGAAAGTCTAATCTAGCATTCATAAAAGGTAGAATGAATGCAGACGGATATCAGGAGATGCTAGAGTGCATCTTTTACCATTTGGTGAAAAATTAGGAGGCCCTAGATAAATCTACCAGCAAGATAATGCCTCAATACATAATGCCAAGTCCACCTTTGAATGGTTTTTGAGCAATGGGGTTCAGATTTTAGACTGGCCTGCTTGCAGTCCAGATCTGAATCCTATTGAGAACCGCTGGGGGATGCTTGCTAGAGCTGTCTTTGCTGTATGGAAGCAATACTCTTCTGTAGAAGAAACTCAAAGGTGCAATAGTAGCTAAATGGGAAGAAATTGATGAAAATTACATGCAAAATTTAATTAAATCAATGCCGAATCGTGTGTACAATGTGATTTTGGCCCAAGGAGGACATATTGGACGTTAAGAGTTTTTTTTTTTTCATTATCATTGTGTTACACAAACTGGACCTATATTTATGGGACAGCCTAAAATCACAAATCTCAATGTAAAAACTAATTGTTAAGAATAAAACAATTTACGACTGTTAAAATATGTTTGTTATGTGTTAATTATATAAACCCTAGAGTATAAGTTCATTGTTGCAAACGGTTTTTGTAAGAACTTAATTTTATTAGGTGGACCTATATTTATGGGACGCACCTTAGCCTTGGTCTTGCAAACATGTGAAACCTATACCAAACCCAGCAGAAAATTTTCGACGATAAAAGAGATAAAAAATATTGCAACTCTAGTCTAGAATGACATGATGAGACATTTCTAGAACGACGTGTACAAAATTTTGGCAAATAAATGTACAAAATTATTTTGCAAAATGTTTTGCTTGAGGTGCCATTATCATCCAACAATAAAACGTGTCATGGAGCATTTTAGAGCTTGCTGAGCAATTTTCGGTCCACCTAAAAACCAGCAACCACTTCTGCACACTGCCCACATTGACAGAAAAAATTTGAATACTAGTTTCAAGCAATTTAAACACTGACACTAAGAAAGACAGTGATGATTGATAATTCTGTTTTTCAGAATGCATTTTGAAACCTTGTCCCTGGTATTACATTATGGATGAAATGATGGCATCAACTCAAGCCTACACTACACGCCCTCGTACTATACAACTGTACAGGTGTGAAGGTGGTAATGAAACGTTACAAAGTGGGTAGCATAATTAATAACATATGTTCGCCCCATTAGAATGATGTTTAGCCTTTAAATATTATAAAACTAGCACAACATGTCTTTATTAAATGCTTTATCACATTATATTGATGCTAGTACTACATTCAAGACTCGCAACAAATGACTCAAGATGACGTGGAATCTATAGTGATGTGGAAAGTAGCACCTACCACAACGAAATAAGTCACAGTGACGAAATGTCATTCGTGCAAGAAAGCGTGGATTCACCACCAGCAATAACCTACACCGGTGAACCATCGAACTCAGAAAGGTCATCAACTACATCCATAAAACGTCGACTTGAGGAAAGTCGAAGTATGTTTGCTGAAGTTGTTAATAAACACAAGCGGTCACGTGCTGTCATCACAAGAGATCGTTATAGAGAATATAATGACAACACGAAGGGATATGCTTGCAGAAGTTGAAAGTGAGAAGCTAAATTTCGAGAACAACAAATGAAGAATAAACATAATGAATAAAATGACATGGAACTGTGCAAATGTAACCTAAACATGTGCCACAACACAGGATGACTGCCAAATCAACAGGATCAGCACTATCTAATTCACCAAGCAACTGGTAGTATCAACAGCCATTGTACTTTCAAAACAACAACTGTAAGTTCATTACCCTTTATTGTTTAATAATAAAATGGTGCTTACCTTTAATCTCAATTGTTGTATTTGGGAGTATATTTTGTGAATAAAGCAATTTAGGGAACCTTTACTTTATTTGTGACCACGGGATATTTTGGTTGGGTCCTTGTGCTACTGCTATTCAAACACAACGCAATGTCTACGAAATGTCTACCTAAACTCTACACCTCGTGCTATTATTTTAGCACTGTACTTTATGTTTAAAGTCAGCCATGTTAGAAAGTTTGTCATCACGGTCCACAAATTTCCAACAAATGGTAATGGGACCTGCCAAAAGAAGAAGAATATACTGTCAGCAATGTCAAACAACTTACCAAGCCAGTTATTACTAAAAACATTATGATCTCATGAAAACTGTGAAGTGAATGTAAAAACCCATAACAATATTGATCCCACCAGTTTTGTAGCAGAGAGTTCCACATTCAACCCTATTGAGATTTCAACAGATGCCTCAAATTCACTTGAAGCTGCAGAAACAGACGCTACGAGAAGTGACGAAAGTGCTTATAGTTTGCCATTGACTGACAACTAACTTTACACATCATATTTCACAATTTCTAATAACTATACAAAGGTGTGAAATGTCAACTTTTACAATAACTTTCACAAAAACTTTATCCTTGTAAATTCAAAATTTCTTGCAGTGTAACATGTGATGAAATGCTACCTGTATAACGTAATCAATAGCTGTAGATATCCCAAAGAAAAAAAGGTCCAGTCAGTCATGCTAAAGTCTAAATCAAGGGAAGCGGCTCAAAACCAATATCACCACCTAAGAAAAAATAGCTGTAGATATACAGGTACCTGTGGGCGTCCCAAAGCATTATGGAATATTGGGTAGCCCTTAATCATGTCATGCAACGTACAGAAATATTTTGATGATAGCCGAGTGTATCGCGCGCGCGCGTTTAAACCTATCCCCATCTAAAAATTAGGTAAGATACCCACTAGATAACCGGTTTTGGGTACTGCATATCCTTTAACTAAAAACACGTCGTACACTAACAAAATAATATGTTGTAAGTATGACGTTTGTTTTTTTAAATTAATGAATACCCATTCAAAACTGTCTCTCTCATCGTCCTCGTCCTCTGCAATGAGCATCAATGTTGCAATAGCCGTAGCTACATCACGAGCTAACTTTTTTTTACGCACGCAATAAGAGGCCATTTTATTCCCGTATGGCCTTCAAATATCCCATAATGCATTTGTTACACATAACACATACACACACTTCACACACCAATGTGCTTGTTGCTTCACGCCGAGGTTCACGCTCTTCGAGTCGGTCGTCGCGACGACGTTACCAATCTCACCACGTGACCGCCGACACTCTCCATTAAGAAGACAACACTCTCCACTAAGAAGACGACACTCTCCACTAAGAAGACGACGGGCATTTTCGAATGCATCTTGTGAAAAAGTTTGCAAATCAATGCAATATAAAAAATTCAGTTGTCACTTAAGCTTAAGCCTAGTAGAAAAAAACATCTCGTACATGCAGAAGAAAGGGGGCACATTATTGGAACGTGCAGATCATACAGCTGGATCAGAGACCACTCTCTTGCAGTCTCTGCAAACTTTTACTCAAGAAATAAAGCCTTTTCCATCATTAGTCAAAAGCATGATAGAAAAGATAGTGTTACGAGAGGGTGGAGGCAATAGAATGATTTGTTTCCTGGACGAAATTTTCCTGTGCCTAAACCAACGCTGTTGCCTTTGTCGTTACAGTATCAGTTGGAATTTGGTTTGGAGAAACCGTCGGCGCTAGGGCCAGACCCAGCCAAGATGAAAGGACGCCGAATTATCCCTCACATCCCAGAGAAGTTTTTCCAAGAATTAATTGACGAACATTTGGTCGATTTTTTAGTAAATAGATTTGCAGCTGAATTTATGAATGTGTTGTTGGATGAAAAAAGCGAAAAAATATCCGCAGACCCTCCAGCTCCATTGTAGCATCAGTCATTAGAAGGCTTAACAGCAAGAATCGGCTGTATAAGCAAAAGAAGAGGGAGAAAGAATCGTTGCTCAAGCGTTAGGAAAAGAGAAAAAAGATATTGCGACGGTATGGAGTGAACAAGGTGTGCTGGAAAAGGGTCGCTGGAGATATAAACCCATTACAACAGATATGAGGAAAGTAATTCAAGAACATGAATTGGCAGAGGAAAAGCGTAGAAAACTAGAAAGGTCAAATCGCCAGCAGATACAAGTAGTAGATTTTGGCATTCTATTGATAAAGGAGACAGACATCTTTTTCTACCCTTACATAAATAAGTGATGATGTAATTTACGACAGAATCTCCTTCTTGCTAAAAGGAGAGGGTTCTGAAGTGATTATATCTCGAAGAGGTTACTCAGTATTTTTATGTGTAGAGATGCGGGGGGCATTGCGTACTTGGCAAAAAGTATAAGAACAATTTATCAAAACACACGACTTTCAAAGAATTTATAAAGGCGACGATCTCTTACACCCAATTCAATAAAATTTGAGTTACAAGCGCTTGTATCAGAAGCGGAATCTTTCCTGGCGTACACGCATGACGCGTGTATTTGCGCTTATTTAGATTTTATTTTATGTTTGCCTCAACAAACATATCATTTGACTTTTTTAATGGTGATAACTCTTGCACGATATACCAGCCCAATACTTGGAAACAGTTGAAATACTTTTCAATATACTGCAAGTGGATAATCTAAACCCACTGCCCAACCCTGACCAGTTGCAGCATGTAATAGAGGCTTGCTGTAAACACCGTCTTTCAAATAGGGCAGGTTTACCTGCTCCCCAATGCCTATATAATAGAGACTTGGGAGAAAACTGTGCCATTTCCTTTCGAGCAGTGGTAAATGCATGGTAGCTTCATTAACCCCCTGTGAACACGAATTTTGTTCACCATGCATTGGATCGTGGTTGAAAAACAACAGCCCTGCCCACTTCGGGCAACAATAGATAACCCATAGTTAATTAATTTTTTCATTGTTTTATTGTTTTTGGTTTTGTTTTAACCTACACAACGCTCCTGACCTGTGCCCAAGCTCATCTTTCCTTGACCTCTGCCCACTCGCTTTGATTTGCGTGATAACATTTTATTTGCAAACCCCTGCAAACCCGGAATAAATCTTTTATACTTTTAAAATTTGTATTTGTGATGTTTTTTGTTGCCAAACTATTTACGCAATTCGAACTACGTCAGTGATAATTTGCCGCCTCTAGAGCGGCAGCAGTAATCCAGGCCATGGCCAAAGCGGTTTCAGTACACGCTGCAGACGAGTATATTGAGGTACCCATGTGAAGGTGGTGTGCCTGTGGTGTATATGTTTGTTAGCAGTTAGGACACAAGGACAATAAAAGGTGGAAAGCTATGGCTCGCGAGGGATATATAATGAATGTGAAGATGATAGCGAAAGCTCTGTTGAAAAGAAACCAGAATCCCTAGCTGATGTTAAAAGGGCAGATGTAAAAGAATCAAGTGAATTCCCTAAAGAAACTGAGTGGGTTAGAATTTCAAAGAAAATAAAAACTGGTGCTAGTAAAGGAAGATTAGACTATTATCTTAAAAATGATGATTGTGACTTAAGGGGTGTGCACATTTGACTTGAGAGGTGTGCACTTGTGATTTAAGGAGTGGGCACTTTTGATTTGAGAGGTGTGCATTTGTGACATGAGAGGTGTGCACTTGTGACATTAGAAGTGTGCACTTGAGAAATGTGCACTTTAGTGACTTGAGAAATGTGCACTTTAAACATCTCTGAGCAGTCCAGTAAACCTCAGATAGTTAAATTGATGAAAAACTTTAAAACGGATTGTGATTGCGTCCCATTTGAAAGCCGAAATATGTGTAGCCACGTGCTCTCTGTTGCTGTTTTTAGTAAGAAGATTAAAGAAATAATTAACTTCTATGTGAATAACAGATGTCGAAATCTAACCACTTTGGTAATGTCTGACACATCACAAGCTGGAGTGAAAGTCTCCACAGGAAGAAAAAGGATTTGCAAGACCGGCAAAAACAACAGAAGAGTTGTAATGAAGTTGGTGTTGCTGGTGTTGACACAGAGGAAATGCAACAGCGTGAAGATGAAGTTAATTTGGTTGTTGCCGTAAGTAGAACACCTCAAGGCAATGGCATTATAGTTTATGCCACATTTGCGCCTTGGCAACTTTCGATAGAGTTGAAGTTAATGTGAGAGGCATTATCGATACAGCTAGTCACAGGTCATTTGTATCAAAGAAGTTGGTGCAAGAGTTGCAGCTCAAACGTGTACGAGTACTAGTAACTCAATTTCAAGTCTTTGGGGAGAAGAAAGGAAGGCAAAAAACTTTTGATGTTTATAGCTTACCCATGAAATCTAGGGAAGCTGAACAAACAGTTGAAATTGAAGTCCATGCGGTAGATCAACTTCCTAATGCGCGTGGGTTAACTGATGCAAACATGATTGATTTGATCCATCGTCAACATTATGAAATGTCCGAGTGTTTGCCTGCATATGATAGCCATGTTGAAGTCCTTGTTGGGTCAGATGCAAGGTGGACAATTCGAATACCTGGTGAGCAATGGCTCACGCCTTATGGTGGAATTGAAAATACCATTTTTAGATAGGTATTTTCAGGAAGAACATCCGAGTCCACATGAAGATGTTACAGTACAACAAGTAACAGTTTGTGAAACTTACATTGAACAGTTATGGGAATTAGAGGGTCTTTGAATTGTTGAAAAAACATATGATGACTCAGCATTTGTCAAACAATTTTCTGATGAAGTGAAACGTGACTCCTCAGGTAGATACAGTATGTTGTACCCTT
The DNA here is from genome assembly GCA_034686365.1 of Pachymerium ferrugineum. Taxonomy (NCBI): domain Eukaryota; kingdom Metazoa; phylum Arthropoda; class Chilopoda; order Geophilomorpha; family Geophilidae; genus Pachymerium; species Pachymerium ferrugineum. Next base: position 9,008 of record JAQGAS010002325.1, read on the forward strand.
GCCCAAGAACACCAAAATTGAAAAGTTAACTAATAACCGAAAGTCAGCACTTGCACAGTTGTCAATTTGCTCAAAAACTACAAAAAGGAGCCAGAGAAATTGAAACTGTATAACACTGCAATAAATCAATATCTAATTGATGATCATGCTGAGATAGTGGTTGATGAGCAGTTAGAAGACCCAAGAAAAAAGTTTTATCTTCCACACCATGGAGTTTTTCGATTTGATCATGCCGCAACTAAGACTAGGGTAGTCTTCAATGCCAGTGCTTGTGAAAATGGCCTGAGTTTAAATCAATGTATATACTCTGGCCCGAATCTGAATCCTAAACTACTTGAGATGCTGTTGAAGTTTCGATTTTATCACATAGTTGTGATAGCTGATGTGAAGAAGGCTTTCCTTCAAATATTGGTCAACGAGGAAGATAGAGATCTTTTGAGATACTTCTGGTTTGATGAAAAGATGTTTGAGGAGACAGAAGTCACATGGGAAAACGTACGCCAATATTTGCGAGTTTTCCGTACAAATTGGGAAAATTTTGTGCTCATAGCTTAGAAGTAGGTGTCTATGCAGACTTGATTGATGATTTTGTTCTGTACTTAAAGAAAAATCTTTGCCCTAATGAAACTGCTTTAGTTGCTCAATTTTCCAAAAATTCTGGTAATATGGGATGTTCAGGATTTGGAACCAGAAAATCAAGCAAAATTAGTGGTAATGAGCTAGTAAACCGGGAATAATTTACATCTCAGTTAGCTGGTGCCCAGACAACATTAATTTTAAACGAAGACCGAAACCAAAGGACCCACCCTGCACAGACCCCTTTTCTGTCCGTGAGATAAAAGGGAACATAAGAAGATGTGCAGGGTGTAACACCTCCTTAAAAAGTGATGCCTGTTCACGATTTTTGGCTTTAGAATTGGTCGACAATACATTGATTCCTTTTGTTAGCGTAAGAGCAGCAAGGCCATCCCCACTATTTAATTTGACAATCGAGGAGATTGAAAAAGAAGAGGAAGTAATTACGGATTAATAAAGGGGGAAAATTTTGGAGTTAGGGTTGATTAGAAAAAATATTGTTTTTTTTTTTTTTTTCAGAGACTGAAAATCTTAAGAAGAGGAGTGTTACGAGAGGGCTCCCTGGTCGCCGCCAGAGGCGTTGGTAATGAAGTCACGTGTACAAGAGTATACGAGGGGCAACTGAACTCAATGCCTTTTCACTTTTATTATTCAGATGACATTTCCTCCCTCTCTCCTAACTCTCTCACGAGTTATCTTGCTCAAAAGTAACTAGGAGGAGACTTACAATTATAAAAAAAATCACAGGCCTGTGAATGTGTACCCGGACATGAATGTAGCAGCGGTGACATGGGGCCAGTTTACGGGTAGACTTAACAAAGATCGATTTGATATTGTGACGTGATGGGGCCCTAGAGGCAATTGAACCTCCTAATTGTGGTAAACTATTATTTTATAATAGTTTATCGCTGTTACGGCTCTGAGACTTTATAAATTACGATTTATAAAAGCTTACACCGTTACAATATGTCTCATCGTCAAACGACAGGAGGCAAAACCACTATTGAGGAATGAGCTGTTAAGATTATCAAATTGAAAAGTGCCCTGGACGAGTACACTCTAGAATGTATTCAGACTTTGGGAGTCGACACCTCTGTTTGGAGAGAGGCCTAATGTAAAAGATGTTTTCATCCACCTCGACTTTTAACCGTGAAATGAAATGTTGACTTTTCTTCAGTTTGTCACAAAGGCGGTATGCAGTGAGGTGTGTGAGAACTGAGAGTACAGGTACAGACCCAACCCAAGGTCCAACCTAATTAGATTAGATTGGATCATAATTGATCCAACCCAATTGGATTGGATCTTAATTGACGAATAGTCTCAATTTGCGAAAGAGGAATTCATTATTGATCCTGAAAAGGAGCAGGATGATAGTTATATTACCAAGCTTGCTCGGGGACGCAATGACCCTGACTGCGCATGTGTAAACAATAAATTCCAAACGAATAAACTGTAGTTTATTTAAGATAAGCGAAGAAGCATCCCAGAAGAAGGTACTGAACCTTAACCAAAAGGTTGAGAGATGTAGAATTAAACGAGTGCAGATCACATCCCGGACACACAATATTAAGAGGTAAAAAACCATTT
>JAQGAS010002326.1:0-11169 GCA_034686365.1 Pachymerium ferrugineum
TTGCGAGCATTGTACTGTCGTCCCCATGTTAAAATTAAATATTTTGTTTATCACTTGCCCATTTCAGGGGAAATTGGGTACCCAACCCCGCAAATTCCGCCGAGCCCTTACAACGGAAAAAGTTCGTTATAATGAAATAGTCGGTATTTTTATGAGATGTCGATTTTAGGGGTAATTAAAGGGCGCTGAACACGAATCCGTAAAAATTTTTCGACGGAAATGATAAAAAAAAAAGTTATGCGCAATTAAAAACGCCATTCCTCCATAGGCGTAACACAGGGTTAGGTTTAAAGTTGAAGCGATGAGACTGTTTTTTTTTTGACGATTTGAATTATTGACGATTATTGGATTATTTCTAATTTACGTACTATGGTCGTTTTTTTGGTGGGGCGTAATAAGAAAAGAGGGGCTAGGTCTTTTGGGGGGGAGAAAGAAAGGAGTTTAAAGGGAAAAGGGTAAATCATGTTGCATTTTTGCAATAGGCACGTGCCTATTGTTACGTCATTTTTTGGGGAGGAGGGGCACAGCTCCTCCCCCCAGACCCCCCTCCCTGCGGACTCTCCTCGATTGTATTTTCGGGGGGGAGGGGGCGCAGCCCCCTCCCCCCATACCGGTGGCGCCCCTAACCTTACTTGGTTTTGTTAATACCAAACTCACTAGAGAGATAAAAATTACACACAAAACAAACCTAACCAAATCACAAACAAACCTAACCCAACCTAATCACAAACAAACCTAACCAAACCTAATCACAAACAAACCTAACCTGATCACAAACAAACAAAACAAAAACACAAACAAAAATAAACAAATCCAAAACACACAAAAACAAACGCAAAACAAACAATACACAGACAAACAAACTGTGTACTGCGCCTATGGAGAAACGGCGTTTTTTAAATTGGTGTAACTTTTTTGTTTTTCATTTCCGCCTAAAAATTTTTACGAATTCGTGTTCAGCGCCCTTTAATTACCCCTAAAATCGACATCTCGTAAAAATACCGACTATTCCATTATAACGAACTTTTACCCTTACGGTAACCGGCAAATCATCCGTCAGTTTTTTGATTCCCTATTTTCTCTATAAAAAGCAAGTGTACTAAACGGTGGTAAACATGATGTAAGGAATGTAAGATATAAATAAAATATTGTTTAAGGGTTTTAGAATAACCTAAGAAAAATGTTTATTTTGCGTTTGTCGGAGCAGCCATTTTTAGTTACACTCTCGACTGCAATTTCATTCGAAGTTCCGTCGTTTGCCACCAGATAGCGACCACCTAAAATACAGATAAATAAATTGTTTTAGCGCTTTCTTTGGTCAGAAATGCTAAAAATTGCATTAAACTAGCAGAAATCGCTCCAAAAAAATTTTTAAGCAATACTATCCTGTATTTAGGTGATCGCTATATATCTTTATCACCAATGTTGAAATCTACTACGAAAATGTTGAATAAGTCAAATCTTGAACTTTCTTTAACTCACAGATTGCAAAATTCTGATTTTCAATTCTAAAACAGTTGTGAAAACAAATTTTCAATCATCAAAATAAATTATAACAATTTTCTTAACTTTAATAGTAAGAATTAGAGTTGTGGTGCGCACATCTTGGATATACAGAACCCTTGTAGTATATTGGATTTACTTAATTTTTATAATTTAATTTCCATATACAAGTATGATAGTGAATTTTTGTATTGAAAACTTTTGAATTTCATCGATTGGGTTTCTAAGTTATTGCTACAATTTCAAAGGCAATGTTAATAATCTATTTATAAAGCTGAAATAAACTAAATATAGTACATGTTTACTCCTTTCAAAATTCTTGAGAACAATAACAGCAGTTAAACTCTTTAATAGATAAAAAGATTCAAATTTTTTATTGAAGTTTCATAGTATAAAGATTAAACTGAGATTAGTTTTCCTCTATCTTTTTATCAACTGGTTTACAACTGACTAATAAAACCCCTTGACCCCTCATACCATATATCTTGGTTACTTGTACATTTATTGGGCTGATCAAATTCCCAGATTACAAGGTTTGTGGCAAACAAATCATGAAAATAAGGGATAAAACCAAGCAATATAAGAGAAGGACTTCAATCTGATCATCAAACTTGTCCAAGAAATTTAAAATGCATTCTTTGCTTGTAAGCTGTTTTCTTGTGCTACTGATTAGTGTTATGGCTGATGTAGATGAAGTAGTCGACGCTGCAGATTATGGCATGATCTCAAAACTTTAATCTTAATTATATATTTATAATAATTTATTTATAGTACCCCGTGGAAGAGTCGCCCGCCAGATTTCGTGTACTGTAGGTGGAGCGCTGTTGTGTAAGGCCAGATGCCGCAGTGCCGCAGCTTGTTGTAAGAAGAACTTTTGTCATTGCAAATGTTAAATTCATTTTTTTTAAATTTTGTAGAATTTAATACCGTGATTAAAGAATAAATATGAATTTATTTGATATTTTTAAGTTTCATATTTTTGAAGATTTTCCTTATGGTTACTATTGAATAGCCAATCTTGAAGTGAAGGTGATTTAATTGTCATTTCAAATCTAAATCGGAAAATAATAGTAAATAAATACGTTTATTGTATAGGAATAGGCAACTGCCCTTTAGTCCTGTTCATCCTAATAATAAAATTACAATTTAGAAACAACTCTAAAAACTTAAATAAAAAAACAGTGCAATTCACAACTCCACTTAAACAAAAAATAGACTAACCCAACCCAGTAGCGCCCTAACGAAGCTGTATCGTACCCATCTTCATCCCAAAACAGGAAAAAAAAAACTGGACTTTTAATATCATTAATAAATTATCATCATAAATTATATATCACTAAATCTAACTAACAAATATTCATAAATGAATCAAGAGTTGGCCTACATATTAACGTACAGTAATAGATAACTCCCATCCTTAATTGATTCTAAATACACCTTAATTTTCCTCTTTCTATATTTTCCGCCCTCCACAACCACCTTCTTAAGCTCAGTTGGTGAGACGATATAGTCTCCCTTAATCGTGAGGGTATCCAATTTACAATCAATTCCTAACTCCTGTGTGTCCTCTAGACCATTAATTCAAGAGTAAATTTAACTATTCACTTATTTACACAACATATAAAATAAAAATTTTAGACAATCCACCACCCAACTGCCATAAGCTTAATCAACCCAATTAAATCCTGAAATAACATTAACCACACAAGCTGTGCTAGAAATGCTAGAAATGAAGTAATGCTTTTAACTGGGTAACTTAACTGGTGCTTTCAAAAAATTGGATGTTTACAAACTAATTAATATCCCACTTGTAATTTACTTGACATACTAATTTTTTAAAAATCTACAAATTAAAATGTTTCAAAACAATTTTTTGATATTATCGAAATATTGCCACCAGAGGTCACCTCACGAACAAAGTGTGGAGTAATTGAAATTTCTTTTCTTTATGTTTGTTTTAATAAAAGTATCACATAATTTCCATGCTTTATTGTGTTGAGTAGAGAAAAGTATTTACAAGAAATGAAACATAAAATCAATACTTTAACTAATTCACTTATTTGTAATAAACTCACAATATGGGAACTAGTCATTATACTTTCCAATACCAAAATAAATTATTTTGGTTACAGCTTGTTCAATGAGTTCTAACAAAGTAGGGATACACAACCCTAAGAACAAACCGAAATTACCTCCAACATCACATAACAAGGGAATTAATGTATACGAATAAGATTCATACGTTAAAGGGATAACATTACGGTAAAAAGAGATGTAAGCGTCTGCGCCATAAGATCGAAATATGTTTTGCAAGTAACTTATGTAAACAGTTTGTACACATAATCGAGGACAATCGCACATTGTTTCATACATTAGGCCTTGTGTAATATCATCTCTCAGATGGATTGAATCATCAAATTCTTGGAAAGTTGTACATTTAGGTAAATCAAGCCACGGTTCGTTCATTAGTCTTAGAAAAATTTAAAAAATTTGTTAAATTAGGTTTAAGAAGAAGCGAGTTCTTTTGTACCTGCAGTTCGTTTTATTTATGATCAGTCTATGTAAACACTCATCACGACAATTGTTGACAGTTGCCACATCAGAACAAGAATTTTCTTGTGTGTTAAGGAATACAGACTGTGCAACAAGAATTTTACTGAAGACCATATTTGACATTCAATGTATTTTACCTGATGGGCGGCTAAAGAATAAAAAAGTCTTGTCCCATGTATAATTTCATGGAACATGCTACTTCGGTGAATGAAATTTTCATCACTTGACAAAATGTATAACTGTTTAGAAAATTTTTTATAAAATTGTAACTTCAAATTTCTATTGGAAATTTATAACAGGAAACTGTTGTATGTAGAAGCAATTGGAAACCACCCGGGAAACAATATATGCAAAACGTTTGCAAATAAATTGGCCACTTTTGCCAAATATGTAACCATTTGTAAAAATTTCACATAAAATTTGTAAAATTTTGCACAATTTTTATAAAAAAAAGTGGTCAATCGATTGCAAAAATTTTGTGCAAATTGTTTTACTTGGGTAGGCTCTTTCTTACATCGAAGATTATTGGCTGGCAAAACTCATAATTTCTTGTTGATGTGAGAAGTATAGACAACATCTTATTAGAAAAAAGAATGGGATCATCTAGAAATTATTTAAGAGATTAAAATGTGGAAAAAAAAACTTGGAAGATTACCAAATGAGATTTGTTTGCACTCTACATCGTGTCTAGAAACAGTTTTTTCTCTTAGTTCAGGTGTTGTAAGATATGGAGAGAGCTGTAATAATCATATGGTTAATATAATTTTCCTTTATCAAAATCGTCATCTTACATTGATAACTGTTATTGAATCTAACAAACCGTCTAATGTGGCATTTTGCAAAATGTCAATACTTATCTCTGCTAATGGCACTTGGCAATTGGTAACATTGTACTTTTTAGCAAGAATATTTCTTGATTGCATTAATTTCTGGTTATTTTCTATGACTGGACAAATAGTGATAGTAGGAAATCTGATAGTTTCGTTTATCTGAATTTTGATTTGCGATGAAATTGGATTGCTCAAGAAATAAGCAAATCGATCCCAGATCTGAAAGGCACAAAGAATGAAACTGGTTGAAACAATGCAAATCCAACAAATTCTATTCATAAAACTGCTTGTTCCGTCTGTCATTCGCTTCCAGCAAGGAATTCCTATTTCAATAGATTCTTCTGTTCTTTTTGTTGCAATTTTCCTTTGAAAAGTCTTATTTTTTTTTCTTACTTTGAAGCACTACTAAAACAAAAGCAAGCATCATTTCTTGTCTTGCATACTTTCAACTGAAATAAATTGCAGTGAACTGCAATAATCTTGATCTATCACTGCACTTTATCCATAACTACAGAGAAACTGCCGTAATCGTGATATTTCCAAAACTACAGGATTACTGCAGAGAAACTGCAATAGTCCTGATCTTTCATTGGAGTAATACTGTAGTTTCCCTGAAGTTTTCCAAAACTACAGGATCACTGCAGTGAGGTAAGTACTCAAGGTAAATTGCAGGAAAACCACAATAAATCCAATTAACCTGCACGATTACTACAAGATAAAGTGCAGTTTTAATCAAGTTTTTAGCTGGCCAAGCATGATTTAGTACTTACAGTTTCTTAGTTTATACATCTTAAAGGCAATTCAAAATAAGAATACTGATATTGTTAATTTTCTTTTAAGTATAGTGTCCATATATAATCAATAAAAGACAATTTTAAGTTTTTAAGACGTGATAATTATTTACAACATGATACCTGAAAAATATCTCTCACAATAGAACTGATCGTAAATGTCAATTGATTTTAGTGGCAATAGATGATGTGTCAGATCAAGTACAAGTTTTGAAATGAAAAATTGTTATTTGTACTACTAGTAGAGAAGCAAACACCATTACTTTGTTGGTTTTTCAATTACTTAGATTAAAAACACACGCCACCCCCTAAATAAAAGATTGCAATCGTCTGTTTACGTAAGCAATACTTTAATTTGTTAATTGTGAGCTGTAATTTATTTTAAAACGAAAAAGTTTCGTCATGCGATCTAAATCGCCCATTGGATCACTTTTTTTGCGGTTCGGCCACCAATAGAAATGCGAGGCTGAAAAATCGGGGAGCATGAGATATGGAACAGTTACCAAAGATGTTCAAAATGGCCATCATCCTTTGTAGATATCAGCCCAAAAATTGCAAATGGTCACTATATGAATGTTTAAAAAATATATGTCAATTTCAAAAATTTTGCAAATTATATAAAAATTTGCAAACATTTTGGAAAATAAATGACTATTTACAAAACCCTTGCAAAATCAAAATTTTCCAAAATATATGTTAATTTACAAAAATTCACACACAGCTTTTATTAAATTAAAGCATCGTTGTTTTGGAATGACCAATTACAGTGCATATAACTAAAACCATTGTTTGGCGATGGAGTTCATCATAAACAATCTACACTGCGATTAGTTATTCCAAAAAGGAGTCCCGGCCATTTCATTAACTGACACTTTGGGCCAACACTCTAGTAGGAACAGCAATAATTCATCATGAGTTTTTCCAAAAATTTAATCCCATTTCATAGTGTGTTTGGAAAAAAGAATGTTTCAGTTTGCACTCAGTGATTTAAACAAATCCAGTGAGATATTCAAAATCAGAAAGAGATACGACAGTCTTTATCAGTAAATGGTATAACCCTCTTATTAACAGTAAAGACAAATCCGAACTTCAAAATATGTCACAATTTTTTTAAAAAATCTTGTTTAACTAAAAAATATTACCGTAATTGCATCACACCATCAAAATTCTTTCAGCAGCAGATCGCATTAAATTTCGGAAACTGATACGAGGGAGCAAGTGTAACTACACAACAGTTAGTCGACGGTGTTGCTTTTAGCATTCAATATATGCTACTCGTACCCATTCTTTGCATTTATTTGCGACTTTGGCTGCAATTTTAGAAGAAAACCCAAGCAAGTAGTCTTTTCTTGATGAGTTTTTAATAGTCAATAATCCTAACAAACAAAATTGTACGAGTAATGCAATGACTTTTGATCATGTCCATTTAAAACTTGCAGTTTTACTCTTCATTTTTGAAAACTGCAGAGGAACTGCAGTTTTTTGGCTACTTTACTTATTACTGTATTTTTATTGCAGTTTCTTATAAATAGATTTATCATACAAAAATTTGCCCAAATTAAAACAACATTACAAATGTTATTTCCAAATTGCTAGCAAAATACCAAAGTCGCGAGTGTGGTTGGTTTTTACAAATTCATTCAAAAATGTAAAGAATCACGTTCTTACCTTTTGCCGAGTCAAATGTCAGCGAAACATGCAGCATTTTCCACATCAAGAAACAAACGAGAGGAGTTCTTCTTCACGTTCAACACCGACCGGTGGTAGATAGCTTCAGCAACTAAAATAATAAACATAACAATAATAAAAATTCAGAATATCGTAAGTTGATTCAAGATCAACTTAGGATTGCCGACTTTTCTCTATAAAGAAAAAAAATTCTCATTTCACTATTTTATTTTCTGTAAAATGATTTAAATAATTTTGGGTTTCAGATGCCGTAAATAATCTTATATGGTACAAGTGTGTACAAACACAAATTATCATTTAACGAAACAAAAAATTTAAACTAATTTGTTCATTTAAAAGAGAACTATTACCTTACCTTTTTTTTTTTTTTTCGAAACTCGGCAATAAAACCCAGTACCTTTCTGCACTCAAGAAGACTTTCACACACGCAGAAAACACTAAAATCTTGAATTTCAAACACTAAGCTGCAGTTAATCCGTAGAAAAACATGACGGCCATGCTTGCTAGTTCTAGAAAGACGCGTGTTTAATTGTTCTACAAACAGACCCGCGCCACACTTAAAATTTTTTGATCGACATACGGGCTCTTCTACAACACCATATATGGTCACGTAATTTTTCTATTAAAATAAAAAAATGTAAATAGTTTTGAGATCAATATTTAGCCTAATTATAGATCACCTTCTCGTTTCACACCTTTTTAAATCTTCTAAATATTAGTGTACATGAATGAAAATTCACATATAAATATTTGACGAAAAATTTGGCTTTTCACCTCCCATTGCATTAAACCGTGGACGAACACTACCGTATCACAATGATTTATTAATAAAAAAATGACATAAAACATTTTGACAAGTTTTAGCCTATTTCTGCACATGAGAACAAACTGACATTTCAGTTTCTTTATCAGGCTGCTTGAGTGTTAAGATGATATTCACATTATTATTGTTATCAGTAAAATATTTCACATGCACATTTGCTAAGTGACTGACAGCAAAAATTTCATTTGGTCTATTTGGCAAATGAAACTCAATATTATTTAAACACATTTTCTTTTCTGAAAAACATTCCAAGATTTCACCACATTTTAAAATAGCATCATTCGTCATTGAATTGGTTGATGTATTTTCAAAAATTACAACCACTAATTTTTTTAGGGAGAGAATTTGTATATTTTTTAACACGTTATACAAATCGTCCAAAAATAAAGATAAATCCAAAAACTTAGAAATCTCCAGCCTTAATTTGTGAATTGGCAGAAGTAATAAAACTGGTAAAACACTTGATTGAAGAAAGAAATCAATATTTCTACGAATATTTATTGAGAGTGATTTCAGATTGGAAAAGCGTATTAAACGTTTCCAAATCTCACAGTCACTGCCTTGATCGAACAAAATGATTTCTGTAATAGTTTTCCAACTTGACCACGAGGGGCAGGTCATCGCTTCAACTAAACTACTAGCAAGAAATTTGTGAAATTTTACTTAAGAAATTACCTTTTGACGTATTTTGTAGTGTAATATTTTTACAGATACAAGATTTTTTAGTTGCTGGAGTAGTTAATTCAACATTTCTCAGTGTTATACATTCCCATTTCTTGTTGAAGAAAACTGAATCCATTGATATTTTACACTTACCAGATCCTAGTATTTTTAAATGGTTTACATTTTTGGAGTGAGGTAACAATTCTCTGACTTTTTTTCCGTTTTTCGCTACCAATTGCAACTCTTGTACTGCGTAATTATCTAGCAAATAACACATTGTGTTGAACACCAACTGTTGCATTTCCTCTCCGACAGATTGCAAAGTAAAGTCACTGCTGAGTTTACTGATTTGCAAAATATCGGTATCCTTTATGAAATGAATTACAAGTGAAGTTTTAAATTCAAAGGTGAATAACTTGGCGGGAATATATGTAGCAGCATTCAAAAACTCGTAGAATTCATTGTCATCGAGTGACCATAACCATTTAACGTGACAATGATGACACTTGGTGTGTTGCAACATGTGAAAATCCATTTGTTGCCATCTCTTGTTGATTTCAATGTTAAATTGTGACACGTGGAAATTCAATATCGTTTGGTAAGCACATTTTTAATCCTGGTTGTAGATTTATATTTTTTAAACGCCCACTTTGAATAGAGAGAGAGACCAACTGATTGAAAAAATCAGAGGAATAAAAATGGGTCAAATCTAACCAGTCATACACATTCATATCTGATGGCAAATTTGGAATTAAAGAATCTTTCACTTGATCTAGGCTGTCACATTCCATCAACATTCGCCACAATCCAATCTGTTCTTTTTGAAATATATTGACGTATTTATTGGACATTAGTGTGAAATAATAAGATGCCTTGTCTTTCATTAAGCCAATCAAAAATGGCGTTACCATTGAAGTCCATCCGAAATCAATGACATCTTTAACCAATTTGCTTTCAATTTGTGGAGAGAAGACACAATCATTTTGTAGGAATTCTTCGTGTATGTAAAAAGCAGCCATAAATTCCATGATGGTTCTGTGGTATATTTGGTAAGAATATTTGCAATGGATATTGGTCAATCTCTTTTGAACAATAACTAATCCCAGTTTGTGTACATTTTGAATAATTTCTTGGTCATCGAATACGAGTTGATTTCCGCTCCAAACCCGCTGAAAACACAAGTCACTAAAGTGCCTCAGTTTGATTTTAAATTGACCATTTTCGGAATTTTTTCGATCAAAAACGTTGAATGTTGAACTCAAAAATTCATTACTTCTATCTTGGCTTCTTCTGATCATGAAATTGGCTAAATAAAAAAATTTTGAGATTAATTAAGATAAGAAATGGCCTGAGCCATCAGTTTAAGAATACAGGTGACCAATTAGTAGGGGAAAGATTCCGTGTCTTGAGAAATTCTATAAAACTAGAAATTCGGAAAAATAAAAGGGCTTATTATGAAAAACAGATTGATAACTTGGGTAATGATTCTAAAAAGAAATGGGATTTGCTGAATAATATTGGTAAAAGATCGGAATATAAAAAGATTAATAAGGTTCCGGATGGGGCGCCTATAGAGGTTGCAAATAAATTTTTGGAGAAATATAGGGATTTTGAGAATCGGATGGGACTAGAGAGTGGTAGATCGAGGTTTAGATTTACGCTTCCGACTAGTGATAAAACTTTTGGATATCTGTTGGTAGAACAGAATGATATTAGGAGGGCGATTAGAGAGATGTCAAATTCCAAAGCTGAGGGTGAGGACGGATGGTCTTCCTATTTGGTGAAAAAAATTGCCCCTAAGTTTCTTCATATACTATGTAAAGGATTTAACTTATCTGTATTATCTGGGTATATCCCTGAGGAATGGTTGACATCCAGGACGGTTGTAATATATAAAAAAGGTGACAAGAATGATTACAGCAATTATAGGCCGATAGTTATATCATCACCTTGGTTAAGGTTAATGGAAAGGGTTATCCTTTATAAAATTAATAATTTTTGGGTTAGATTTCAATTGGGGAATAGCCGCCAATATGGGTTTACTAAAGGGAAAAGTTGTGAAGATGCGTTAGTAAAATTACAATCGGAGATTTTATGTAGATTAGAACGACGTATGAAAGTGTTGGGTATTTTTTATGATATCCGAAAGGCATATGATTCTGTAAACCTGGATCTATTGATGGAAAAGTTGAATAACTATGGGTTTAGAGGTCTGATCCAAAAGTGGATTAAAACGTTGTTATACTGTAGAAAGAGTTGTTATGAGATAGATGGACATAGAAGTGGTTGGTTTAACCCGGCAATTGGGGTTCCTCAG
>JAQGAS010002327.1:0-11169 GCA_034686365.1 Pachymerium ferrugineum
CAAATTTTTGTAAATCAAAATTAACAGCGCCATCTATTGACAAAATTGTTAATTAATCGTACTTAATGAAACTTTATTATATTTCCAAACGAGTACGTCACAATCACGTGACAAGACAACGCGTGCAATGGAATTTTTTCCTCAAAATACATCAGATTCCATCAAAAAATGAATTTTTTAAATTTTGGCCAAAATTGAAAAAATCCAAAGGACAGTCTAGTCAAATTGGTTACGGACTAAAAGTTTCTTTAAAGTATTTTACATTTTAAAAATTTATAGACTATTAATTTGTTTATTTCTCTTGAGAAAGCTACTAGACCAATTTGTTGATAAGGGCCGTTCAGTTGTTTCAACTACATAAATAAATTGTCACAACGGAAATGATTCTTCAACAGGTTTTATTATTTCAATTTCTTTAGATTTTAACTCTGTAAGCACACCATGTTCGAGTTGTTCCGATTTTTCGGTTCTGTAATTTACGTCTCATTTGATTCTTCGGAAGACGCGATATCGGTTTTTCCAATCATTTTTTCTAACATTTCCCTCATTTTTGCCAGCCTCATACATAGGACCCGTGTTAGAATCTGTCTGAGAAGTTGTAAAAGAATTGCCTCAATCAAAACGTAATAATTTTTTTTTAAACTTAAAGACAAGAGTACTTACCCCACTGACAAGGACTATGCTAAGACTGACGAGTACCAAAAAAAAGATAATGCAGAAGAAATATTTCATCTTTACTCTGGTGATACGTGTGGCAGATCACCCTTTTAAAGCGTTAGAAAAATTGTATTTTTATCCTTCAGATGGTTAAGTAATAAATATTTTCGAAATTTGCAAACTATAAATTGCCAGATCAGTCTATGGTGTGTCAACAACTACGTGTAATTAAATCTTTGTAATGACTAATAAAACGTTTTAATAGGTGCCACAATTAAAGGTTGTCCCCTTCTGACATTGGTAAAAGAAGCAAAAAAATCATCTGACGTCATTACAAATGCTCAACCAAGGAAGTCGAAGATTCGTGCAGGGCAGACGTGTTACAAGAACTCCTGCACACGGTAAAGATATGATTAGAAAAAAAACCATTCTTGCGAAAATATTTCAAAATATTTTTTCAACTTGAATAAAAGCCAGATATGTATTCACAACATTCAAATTGTCGCGCCAAACCGGATTGACATCACCCGACATGCGTAAAGCGATTATTAGGCAATCGATGCCTAAGTTGACCCATGACTCATAGCACCTATGTCAGATGTAAGATTTTCCTTTCTTTGCAGAAATACAAGATGAATGAAATGTATCAGCCTCTTGAAGAAAGTGAAATTAGAGAAGCGCTAAGAGACTATTTAAGTGAAAAGTTATTTTACGTGAATAAACGAGAAGAGGATTTTACTCTGACCAAAATAGAATCATCAATTGCGTATGACGTAAGAATTTTACAATTTACTTTTTATATTTTTATATAATTTGTAATTGTTTTTAATAATATTTTTAGGTGACACTTTATAGTTACGTGGAAGACCGTAAAACCGAATGGTGCTCTGAACCTTATGACGGCAATTTTTTTTTTTTACTTATAACCAAAATTCATAGTAATTTACTTTTTTTTTATTTTAGGTCCTTTATGCCCCCGTCGTCCCGTACCTGACATGTGGCGCGTCGTTGTTCATCCACCACCTTTAATGCAAAATGGCGAAACAAAATTGGTAATACCAAATAGTGCACATGTTGTTCATTGCGCAGCTTGTTTGGGAGATAGTTATCTTACGTGCTCAAAGTGTGGAAATAATTTCTTTGGTGTAAGTTCACTGCACGTCGTTTTTGTTTGATTGGGTATATTTATTAAATTTTAATTTAGCCTGATCCATGTTGTGCAAAGTGCGGAGGTAGTGGAATAGTAAATTGTTCTCCGTGTAAAGCAACTGGACGGATTAAGTTTTATCAAATGTTAACTGTTAAATGGTAATTGTAATATTTTTTCTATTGTTTTACATTATTTTTAATTGTATAAAAAATTTTTTTGCTGCAGGAAAAATCATATGGATTATTGCGTAATGCAGCAAACGCCATTACCGAATAAAAAAGTTCATGGAATTTCTGGTCGAATAGTTTTTGTAGAAGAATTACCTAAGGTATAAAAATTAATAATTTTAATTTTTGTTAAAAAAAAATCAAAATGTTTTGACGATAGGTGTCGCCTATAACTCAGGTGACGGATGAAGCCGTCACTATTGCTTCTAGTCAATTGATTGAAGAACATGAGGCCAAATTTTCATTATTTAAAACATTGCGCCAGGTAGTTTCTACTTATATTTTCTTTTCAGGAATTTTAAATTGAGAGTTTTATTGATTAATAGAAACAGGTGGTGCGGATTGTGCCATTGACTGAGGTCCAATATGAATGGAAGAACAAAAAAGATTTTTTTATTATTTATGGTGCTTATAGAAAGATTTATTTTCCTAACTTTAGTTTGAAATTTTGCTGCATTTCATGACTAATTTTTTCTTTTCTAGATATGAGTAGTTATTACAACTTTGTGAATTCTCATTTATTGTTAGCAAGAAATAATTTTATGGTATTCTTAATATCTAGATTTTGCATTTTTGTAAGTTTGTTTAAAAATAAATTAAGCTGGAATCAGATAACTAGTTGATCATGACCAATATGGGCAATCAAACAATATTTATCTTATCTCAAAACCATTTCATTCAAGCATTTAATCCAGAGGTGAGGCAAAGAATTACTTGAAAGTTTAGTCAAATTGGTTACGGACTAAAAGTTTCTTTAAAGTATTTTACATTTTAAAAAATTATAGACTATTAATTTGTTTATATCTCTTGAGAAAGCTACTAGACCAATTTGTTGAGGGCCGTTCAGTTGTTTCAACTACATAAATAAATTGTCACAACGGAAATGATTCTTCAACAGGTTTTATTATTTCAATTTCTTTAGATTTTAACTCTGTAAGCACACCATGTTCGAGTTGTTCCGATTTTTCGGTTCTGTAATTTACGTCTCATTTGATTCTTCGGAAGACGCCATATTAGCTCGGTTTTTCATATCATCATTTCCCTCATTTTTGCCAGACTCATACATAGGACCCGTCTTAGAATCTGTCTGAGAAGTTGTAAAAGAATTGCCTCAATCAAAACGTAATAATTTTTTTTTTAAACTTAAAGACAAGAGTACTTACCCCACTGACAAGGACGATGCTAAGACTGACTAGTGCCAAAAATGCTGCTGAAATATTTCATCTTTACTCTGTGGTGATATGTGTAGAGATCCCCTTTTAAAGTGTTATAAAAATTGTAATTTTATCCTCCAGATGGTTAAGTATTTTCGAAATTTGCAAACTTTAAATTGTTTGCGTTTTCATGCCAGTTGGGGAATGATTTGCCAAAATATAAGGAATTTAATATCAAAGAGACGTAAACACTATTATTATTGTAAGCTGCACATAAATTTTCGAAGGAAAAGTTACATTGTATCGTTTTTTTCATGCCGTATGGCATGAAAAGGAAAAAGAATTGTGAAATGAAAGGAAATGAAGGGTTTTTAATGAAATGTTTTATAGAAAAAAATATTTATTTTCAAGGCAATAGTTTGGAAAAATTTTGTGTTTGCATCCACCTGATGGGTCGTTAAAACTTTTAAAACTATCAAAATTATTGAAAATGAAATTTTTTCCAGATGGTTTATTATATATTGAGTTAATTTTTGCAAATTTCGTAATGTCTGCATAAAGTAGTGAAAAGTTGCACATTGTGTCAAAGTGTAAAAGTAAAAATTTTTAAGTTTCAATGTAACGTTACAATTGTATTGATATATTACAATGCATTTATGACAAAAAATTTTAACATACAACTCAAGTGACTTTAATTTTTTTATTCGAGATATGATTAGATTTAATTTTATAGTTGATGACAATACATTTTTAATAAAAACCGATACGTTATAAAGTTTTAATTTTTTTAAAGGTTTGTTAAAAATAAATTTCGCGCCAAACGGATTGCGCAACACCGACTTTTCTGAGAATTAACTAAGTACGGATCATTATCAAATGGTTACCTGTTTATCAAAATACAACACTTTAGTCGTTAACAGTACATTTAACAGTATGAACTTTACATTTCAGCCGCTTGGAGAGCATGAAATAAGGAACGCATTACGGGAATATTTAAACGAGAAACTTTACGTTAAAGACCCGGAAAAGTTGACCTTAACCAAAGTAGAATCGTCAATTGCATACGATGTAACAAACATTTTATCCTTTCTCTTTCCCAACATATTTATTTTTAAAATTTTTCAGGTCACTCTTAAAAGTAATACAGAACAACTTAAAATTACAAACCGCATCAAACCTTATGACAGTAATATTTTTTAAGAAATTAATAACGCAGAAATTAAAAAAAAAATTATTGTAATAGGTTCGTTTTGTTCAAATGGCCCCTTGCCCGATATTTGGAGCATCGAGCATCCGTGTGCAACCTCCATCCTATTTGTTGAGTGATGACAAAACTGTAATGGAAGTTCCCCGCAACGGGCGCACAATTCCCTGCTCAAATTGCACAGACGGTTACGTGAAATGCAGAAGATGTACATGAAATATTGTGAAAAATATTTTTACTAAAATTCTTTGTTTTATTTATTTTTTTTAACATTTTTACACGTAGAAAAGTCCATTTTGTGAATATTGTAACGGATCTGGAGAAATGATGTGTCGACGTTGTAATGGCACCGGTCGAATGAAAATTTATCAGGAATTAATCGTTGAATGATCGCTTTTATTTTACTTCAATTTTTAAAAATATTTCAATTTAATTCTTTTTCCTGTTTACAAAACAGGGAAAGTTGAAACAGGAAAAGTTGTGAAGAATATTGTGTCGTGCAAAAAATATCACTGCCGAAACATAAAGTTTTAGAACTACACGAACTTTATGGGAAAATAATTTTTGAAAGAATTTTGATTATTAATTCCAAATGTCATTACGCTTACTGTCAATAGGTATCGCCACTGACTCAGTTTCCAGAAGAAGCTGTGACTGTTGCATCCACTCAACTCATTGAAGGTTATCGAGCACAGAATAAAAATTGCAGAACTCTGAGACAGGTAGATAAAGATGAGAGCTGTGTGTAATTCTATCTTTCATGGTCAAATTTTACAGAAACAAATTGTAAAGGCTGTGCCGCTGACAAAGGTGGAGTATGAATGGAAGAATAAAAGTGGTTACTTTATTGTGTACGGTTCGGAAAACAAAATTTACTTTCCGACTTTTCGCATGAAATTTTGCAGCATCTCGTGACAGCAAAATTGGAAATATGATTGTCAATATTTAATGTATTATTAAATTTTAACTTGGACGAATAGTAATGCAAGATCTTTTTTGTACCTCGACATGTTTACATTGAGTTGATCTCAAAGTCAAAGTTGAAAGAAAATTTTTTCTTTTTAAAATGCAAAATTTGAATTTTCCGCGCAAGGGGATGTGCGTCACAACGCATGCGCAAAATAGACTTTGCCTTTTTGGTTGGGCAGGCGTCAATCGATAACACGTGTGACGCACGCACAAACACCACTTCTATCACTGCAAAATGAACTTCATGTACCCGCCGCTTATGGATACTGAAATCAGGGAAGCATTGAGAAAATATTTAAGTCGAAAATCATTCCACATTAAGAAAACGGATGACTTGACGCTGACTAAAATTACTCCGTCACTCGCATATGAAGTGTAACTGTTAAATTTTTCGGTTGTAACATCTTAAATTTGAATAATTGAAATATTTTTTATTATTAACTTTAAAGGTTACCCTCAACAGTTATGTGGAAAACCGTACTACTAAACGCCGCGCAATGCCTTACAACGGTAAAATGTAACAATTTAAAAAAAAAAATTTATAAGTTATAAATTTTTTCTACAGGTTCTTTCTGTCCAAACGGCCCTGTGCCAAACTTGTGGGCCATCGTAGTTCAACCACCACCAGCACTAACAGATGACGTAATTGTAATGGAAGTTCCCAATAGTGGTTAAGTTGTGGCATGTCAAAATTGTAAAGGAAGGGGTTACAACAAGTGTTTTAAATGCCGAAGAAAATTAATTGTCAGTTTAAAGGAAAATGATTTTAATATTCGTCTAATTATATTTATTTATTTTTAATTTAGAATAATCCACTTTGTTTATGGTGCCAAGGAACTGGTAGGATAACATGTAGTTGCTGTAAAGGACTTAAACTAATGAAATTTTATGAGGAATTAACTGTCCAGTGGTAATTTTATAATTTTTTTATATTTGTTTTTATTTAATTCGTACGTTTTAATATACAGGAAAAACTATATTGACTATTGTATTATGCAACAAACTCCATTACCAAATAAAAAAATTCACAAAGTTTATGGACAAATAATTTATGAAGAGGAATTACCTGTGGTAAAAATCATTAAATTTGTTTAGAAAAAAAATAGTTTCAGATAAATGTTTGGCGCTAGGTGTTGCCATTACGTGAAGTGGCAGATGAAGCTGTGACTATCGCGTCTATTCAATTAATTGAAGATCATCGAGCAAAATATGGGAATGGCAGTGTTTTACAACAGGTAATTTTTTTGTATTTTTTTTTTTGAGGGTATTAAAATTTTAAAACTTGAAATCTTTATTGACCAATTCCAGAAGCAAATTGTGCGAGTTGTGCCTATAACTGAAGTTCAGTATGAATGGAAGAACAAAACTGATTTCTTTATTGTTTACGGTGTTGATAATAACGTTTATTTTCCCAACTTTCGGATGAAATTTTGTTGCATCTCATGACTAAATTTTTTTAGTACAGATTTGGAATTTTGTAAGCTTATTGCCAAATGTTTAATTTCATTATTAGTTAAAAATAAATGTGTTGAAAGTTTGATTCTTTTTTTTGAAAAATGGAAAGGGGAAACCCCGAAATTATTTTTAAAATTCACCACTAGAGTCCACTTCCTAAATATTAAATCAACTTGTTGCTTACCAGACATTGCAATCTGTCGTCAATTTAAGTAAAAGCTTAAAACCCAAAACTATTTTGAAAACTTAAACTAAATCTAGAAAGTTAAGAAAAATTTTTGTGTTAGAATATTTCAATTTCTTAATTTTTTTTTTTCAAGAATTTAAATTCGTCAGCGAGATGGATAATCGGTTGTTACCGTCATGTGCCGATTTGGTTAATGATTGGAGAAGGGTCTTCGCTGTTGAGCATTTCAGATTTCTTGTCAACATGCAATCAAATATTCAACCACTTGAACCGGCTGAAATTAAAGAAGCACTTTTAGAGTTTTTATCCAAAAACTCGAATTACGGGAAAAAACCAGCTGAAGAAATGACGTTTACCAATATCGAAACCAAAAATGCTTACCATGTAAGTAGAGTACGGTGCGTACATAAATTGCTTTAACATTTCATAATTTTATAATACATTTTTACATTTCATAATTTTATAATACATTTTTAGATGACGTTGAACACATTTATTGAAACGAGGAAAAGCGAACTGAAAAAAATACCATACGATGGTGAAATTTAACTTGTAATCATAAAAGCGTTTTAAATTAAGAAAAGTTATTTTATTAGGTGCTCCTTGCACTTCCGGTTTGGCACCGGATTTGTGGGACGTTGAATTTACGCCTCCGATACCATTTGTTGATAAGTCGCGAGAAAAAGCAGTTCCATACACAGAAGTTGTAACACAGTGTAAACGGTGTAGAGGAAGTGGTAGAACAACTTGTACAAGATGTAAAGGGAAACAGGTAAATAATGAGTTTACTCTTGTTATCACTAGATGCCACTTTCGCCATGTTTTTAAAATTAAGTTAGTTACTTTGTTCGGAGTAAAACACTTAAAGGAGATGAAAAAATTTACCAAGTTTTTAATAACCACGTTAATTTTTTTTTTTCCAAGGATCTTCTTCACATTTGTCAAAACTGTCATGACAGTGGCACTGACACTTGCCTAAAGTGTGGGGGATTGCGTCGTTTGAAGAAATTCACTCAAGTTTCTGTATCTTGGTATTAATTTTTTTGAAAAACAATTTTAAGTTTGTTGATATTTATTTTCTAATTTCTAATTAGGAAAAATTACGTTGATTTTTGCATTGTACATAAGACGCCTTTACCGGATTCGAAAATTCGTTTAATTGGTGGAACTCAATTTTACGAGCAAATATCACCAAGAGTAAAATTTTTTTGTATATTTGATTGATGCTTCTCTGCTACACTTGTTACCTTTTAGGTGCAGCCAATTACTGACATGGAGGACGAAGATGTGAAAAATGTTTCTTTTAAACTCGTCGAGTTACATTGTGAGAAATTTAGGAAGGAGAAAATTTATTGCCAAGTTACCCATGCTTTTTTTATAAAATAAAAGTTTCATAATTTTATAATTATATTTTTTTAGAGACTTCGTATCAGAGTTATACCGGTTACTTCAGTTAGTTATGAATGGAAAGAGAAATCCGGAATTTTTATTGTGTATGGTGAGGAAAAGAAAATTCACGCTCCAAATTATCCCCAAAAATCTTGCTGTGTTTCTTAAATTTAATATTTGTGCAAGATTTTATCAAATGTGCGTCATACTTATAAATTCGTAAGTTAAGAGTTGAATTATGGATTTATAAATTTATGTGTTAATAACTTTTACCTTTATACATGTTTGTCTTTTAACTATCACATACTCTTTCTAAAATTTGAACGAAATAAAATTCAGTAATTTATCTTCAGGACTTTTTTTAAGTGATCTTTTGTTGTTATTCGAGGACTGTACGGTGGCCCCACATAGCGGACTGCGCGCATTTAGAAAAGGGGAAAACCCCATTCGCAGACGCTTAAAAATCAATACGCGCAAGTGAAGCCGAGTTGTTTAGTTTCATTTTTCTTCGCTGAGGAGAAATGGCTTCGTGTGACGTTCCGCGTGAAGATTTCACTTATCCGACTCTTGGAGTTGATAAAGTGAAAGAAGTTCTATTAAAATTTGTCGCGGATCATTTTTTCTATGGCAAGAAAGCAGCAAAAGAAATGGTTTTTACTGATATCATAACCACAACCGGTTACATAGTAAGTAACTTATAAAACCTTTGATAAAGCACAATTTCCTGTGGTCTTTCAATTTTTTTGTCGTGTTGATATTTAAAGCTAATTAATTTACACTTAGACAAAGCTTTATTTGACTTACAATTTTTCACGTCACTTTACTAGTACAGCTTAGAAACGTATGGAGAGTCACGTGTTGATAAATGGCGAAAAGAAATTTATAAAGGTAACGTTTAGTTTATGATACCCTTTTTCAATTTTGAGAACAGAAAAAAGTTTATGTATTTTGAATTTTATGTCTTGAGCCTTCCGTAAGCCGTTTTACACTTTCAGGTGAGACATTATGCTGTCCAGGGGAACCACCTAATATATGGAATGTTAAAGTGAATTTCATGCCAGAAATGTTCCAAAATGATTTTGTATACAAGGAAATTCCACACACAGCGTCATTTGAAAAGTGCAAAAAGTGTGGAGGCAGCGGAAGTTTATCTTGTATGTGCGGCGGTGAAAAACAACAAGTACCTATTTTAATTTTAATAGAAACTTAAAATTATAATTATACAATTCAAGCCCCAATCGAACTCAAAAATGTTATGATTTAAGTCTAAATCAAAAATTTCCTGTTAAAAATATCGCTAAACCGGTGTTTGACTTGTGCAAATGATAATTATAAGAGATGAACTATGTACTCCACTTATTTTATAATAATTTTTAATTTTAGATGAAACAATTCTCCAGAGAACGTCTATATAATCCGATGGCTAAACGGCCCAAAGTGTAATAGCGTTTTCTTACCCCTCTTGAATTATTTTAATTTTTGTAAAATTTCACAGTTGTAAAAGATGTGGTGGAAAAGGATATTTTGATTGCCCAAAATGTTTAAAAAGTGGAGGTTTTAAGAAATATAATTTATTAACCGTAACCTGGTAATCAGGAAAGTTACTTTTACTTAATTGATGTATTAAAAAAAATTTTTTTAAAGGAGAAATCACAAAAGTATTTACTTCCTGCATAGTACAATGCTACCAGAAGATAAAGTATTTTGTCAAGATCAATGTGAAGGGGCAGTTATTTTTGAAGAAGATCTACCTAAGGTAAATATTTTAGTTTTAATCATTAGACTACGAATATTTATTGAAACAAGGTTCAACCATTGCTGACTTTTCCTAATGAGCTTGTTGCAACTTGCTCCCAAGATTTGATAAATAGTCATGAAAGGAAGTATAATATGGAAGTTCTTCTTCGCCAGGTTTGAAAATATACATTGAATTATATTAAAAAGAACATCCCACGTTATCTGAACTTTTAAAAATAAAATTTCAGAGGCAGAAAGTTCGAGTCTTACCAGTTACCCATGTTAATTATGAATGGCGCGATAAAAACGGTTACTTCATCATTTATGGATTTGAAAATAAAGTGTACGCACCTGATTATCCCCAGAAAATGTGCAGCATTTCGTAGGTATGTTTACATTAAAGCTTTATGGAAGTGGAAAAGCAGTAGAGTTAGTTTCACAATTATTCCGCTGTCTGTGACAATGGTGGCGCTATGATCGTATTATCCCAATAGGAGCAAAAGATACAATTAAGTTGCCATTCTTCTCTTTTCAGTTCAATTATGCAATCAGTCGGCTGGCAGTACCCATTCAAAAGTCAAAGATCAAAAGAGACTTAGTAAAGAAGTGTATGATCTTTCCATTTTTTTAACCGTTTCACTTACATAAATATAATTTTTAAATCAAAACTAACTGTAATTAAAAATCATATAAATACACTTAAAAAAAGAAAAAATTTGATGATTTGACATTTCATAAACATAATTAAGTGGACCATTCAATAAAAGATACGTATTGAGCCTGAATATATTTTTTTATTATTATTTTAAGTTTTTTTCTTTACATATTTTTAGACATACTTCTGGCAACACTTTCCGGCGGGGCACCGTGTGCAACGTTAATGGCGATTACCAATGATTAATTTTCTCGATTAGTGTTGTAAACAAACCAGATTAGATTCACTTCCACCATTACAGGAATACAGTTTTTGAATTAACGGCCATGACATCATATCTAATTATTTGGCAGTTCTGCTTTTGATAGTTTGTGACGTCATCCGG
>JAQGAS010002328.1:0-11163 GCA_034686365.1 Pachymerium ferrugineum
TAGCCTGAAATAGACATTTTTATAGACTCCATTTTCTTTCCGTTAAAAGATAATCATTTTTAACCTGAACTTTCGGTAGCCGCAATGGGGCACTTGCCATTCCAGTAATAACGTTATGTAAAATAACATCGCCACGAGTACTGCCTGATAAAATTGCCGTATCATTCCAATTAAATTGTACTTTAGTAACTGGTGCTGTGTGACCCTAAAAAACACGTTAATATGTTAAAAAATTCTCTGAATAAATAAAAATAAATACTTACAGTATAAATTTTTTTCACTTGATGTAATTTTAGATCCCACAAATTTAATTCACCGTTTTTACCTCCTGATAATAAATGACGTGATGTATTTCGACTAAAGCAAGCACATTGTTGATCTATCTAAAATTTTATGGCAAAATAAATTAATAGTGAAAGAATTAAGGTAAACAATTATTTTTTTTTACTTTCGGTGAAACTTCGCAAACACTGAAATAATCCAAGTTTACATAAGCAACCATTAATTTATCTCCGGTAGAACTGGCACTTGCAAGAAATTGTCGTAAATTAACGATTAAGGTTAAGTAACTGTAGATAAACTAGTGAAAAATTAAGAATTTAAATTAAGGATATCATCGTAGCTCCAGCAAATATCAGCCACTGTTGTTGTGTGTGGATTATATTCATGATTTAAACTGTAATTGGTGGCATCCCACAACTTGATGTTGTCCCCGGCACTTGCTAATTTAATGTTGGCCATTTTGGTGACATTCAATTGATTAATAAATATTTGACCTGGAAAGAGAATGTTATTTTTACTAATCACTACAGTACTTTCTCAACTGTTGTTTACTACCTTCCTCTAAAAAATGAAGTTCGTTCGATGTATAAAAAAAGAACTTCAGAAACTTAAAATGTAATACTATTCCTAAAAAAAAATCTACAGGCTTGAAAACACGTTGATGATTTTACGATCTAAAAAGGCGCCATTTTAAATTCAAATTCATATCAAAAAAATGACGAGAGTATACTTACGAAGTTGGTTTGGCACTAGTAAAATGATGAGAGATTTATTCTATAAATAAATCAGTAAGAGATTTATTCTATAAATAAATCAGTAAATCCTAAACCTGTCTTATATTTTACAATAGAGAAAACTCATACATAAAGTCGCCACCAGGGCAGCGCCAGCATTCGTTGTTTTACCAGATCAGAACATTGAAGAATTGTTTGCGTAGAAATTATTACACAATGAAAAATGTACACAGGTTTATTTAAATTAAAACAAAAAAAAGAAAAAGTAATCAATTTTTAATTGAATAATTGGAAGAAAACCGAGCTTTTTACTAATTCGCATGGACCCACATCTGACTCTAACGAACCCTGGTGATCAATTCTCAAACCATAAACAATTAGGTCTGTCCATTTAGAGAGATCACGCTATTGGTTTGTAAAATGGACTGCATCACAAGTCTTTTTAAGCTGTTGAATAGAATTTGTTGCTCTGATTGAGGCTCGTCTTATGACGTAATATATTTAATAACGCCCACTTATACTTAAACAAAACATTCTACACCGAAATGGTTGTAACTTGTAACGGCATCTCCCTCACTCAACGACATTGTTACACCTTAGTAATTCATACACGAGCACATTAATTATTATATCTAATTTGCAAGAGCTCAATCTTTAAAAAATTTAATACAGAAGCTGATTGCAAATTTGTACTAGAAGAAACCGTTAAAAAATATTTTATTTAATGAGGGCAGAAAAAAATAGGGCAGAAAATTCTAGTAAATAGGAAGCAAATTAAACACTACGAGTTTGCGATTTGTGAACGCAACAGGCCAAACTATTGATGTACCAAGTACCTCTCCCACCCCTGCTCCAATAGTAAAAGAAAAAAAAATTGCGCCTTGGGAAGCGGGTCGTTCACTTGAAATGCAGTCGCCATTGGGCCGGTAAGGATTTATATGCAAGTGTCCTTCGCCAAAAGTGAACTTAAATGACCTTCTTTGTTCGCACAAATTCCTACTCATGTCTGACAAGACTCACAAAACCAAGAAACGATTAAGCAACCAAGTGTACGATAAATGACGTAGGCCTAGATCTCTAACATAGGCCTAATGGCTGAGTTTCAATCGCATAGTCAGGTTTTTAATTTTTTTTTTATTGTTTAATTATGGATGGATTAAACCCAGATTTAAGCTTGTAGGGGAGCACTAACAATGAATATAACTCAAGTGACAGATACACTAATTTTGGTTAACAATGTGACAGGCTTCTGCGTTTAAAAATTATTTACGTATTTGATTTGATTCAAGAAGCTTTTCTAATTTTCCAGATTTAACGTTACATTATTTTTTTTTATAGTTCGATGTCAAAGAAGATCAATCGACTGACACTGCACAAAATTTAACCGAAAATGTAGTAATAACAACGATGGAAGAAGCTGGTCCCACATCCACTAGATCACCCGCTGAACCAGATGAATCAGCCGCAGCAGCTACAACTTCATTGTCAACAGAGGTTGAACAAGCGAAAGGCAGCATAGCAAATGAAGAAAATGAAATGCCTGGCGAAAAATTGACTCAGCCGGTGGCCAAGAAACGAAAAGGTGTAAATAAAACGAAAGCTTCGCCTAAAAGTAAGATGATTAAACTAGATGAAACGACTGCATCTCCTAGTACTGCTTCTAAATCTGAGAGTCAAGGAGAAGAGAAAAAAGATGAAACATCGGAAAAGGTTTGTTTAGGAGGAAAATAGTTTTTAATAAAAATTAAATTTGGTTCAATTATTAGACATCTGCAGATGTTCTTGGAGATTGTGTGCCTATGGTTGAAGATCCACGATTACCAGAGGGATGGACTAGAAAAGTAGTTCAAAGGCAGACTGGAAAATCTGCTGGCAAATTTGATGTGTATATTTACAGGTATAATTGATATATGAAACATAAATACGTTGAAAGTATTCAAGCACAAAATGGCATCAATTTTCTTGTCTAATAATTTGCAATTACAAAAATTTTTTAAATATATTTACTCTACTACGTCAACAGAAGCCCTTAAACAGTAGTCAGCAATTTGGATTCCAGGTAGTGAAAGCTGGAATCAGCTTTTTGTTAGAAAAATGAGAAAAATTGTGAATCTCCCAGAAAATTCCCAACCACTACAAACTGGTGAGAAAACTTTGAAACACTCAACAGTTTGTTATGTGACGGGTATTCTGTAGAATGATAATGAACATTTAACAAGATTAAAATTTAAATCACAAATGCAAAACTTGTAGTATTTATTTGTTTGACCTGTGACTACTGTTCTTTCGGTGCAGTGTTCCAAAAGGGAAGAAAACTAATTTTATTTAATAACTGGAAATTGTCAGACAAGATGTGTATGCACTTGTTGGTTATTGTTATTATTTTTTTATTTATTTATTTTTATTTTTTGTTTAGCCCTGACGGCAAAAAATTTCGTTCCCGGTTTGAACTTTCGGCTTATCTGTCAAAATACAATTTACCATTGGACATTCAAAAGTTCGATTTTTCAGTGCGTGGAAAGGCAAAAGTAGAACCACTACCAAGTAAACCACGCGTGGCAAAACCGAAGAAAACACCTGTTAAAAAACCAAAAGAAAACACAGTTTCAAAAACAAAAAAGACGAATTCGCCTAAAAAATCACCACAATCAAAACAACGACTCTTAATAAAACTAAACTTTCAAGTATTTAAAAAAAATGAGTCGGCAACAAGTGACGATGGGATCTCGTGTGCAGACACTCCAAGTTTTTCTGGAGAATCTAGTAAGAAAGTTAAAAAGAAAAACAAGAAAAGTGCGAGTAATTCAGAGGGAAAAAGTGAGTACGGTAATAAAGTGAAGAACAAAAATAAAGCTTCTTTAAAAGAGTAAGGGAGACATTTTATAAGCCCAATGCATATTAGCTTAATAATCTGAACATTTACTGGCAAATTTTAATGTTTTATTGAGAATCAAAACTTGACATACTTTCTGTGTTAGCTGATTCTGATTTACTGCCCCTTCTATTTTTTAATAACAGAGCAGTTAAATTTAAACGAGAACTAGAAAATTGAATAGAAATTCTTCAATAAATAAAAAAAAAGTTAACTGATATTTTACATACTAGCATTTATTCACTTTTTTTGGCAAGTTGATATACATTGAATGTTTTTAATCAACTGGGTAAAAATGTTGGTTGTCTCTTGAGACATGAGTTATTAAGTTATATAATGGACGTTTTTCTGAGTCTAGCCAATTCGTTACTTCTTGATCGCATCTGTCTCGCATGTCGAGACCAAAAAATTGGCGAGTTGATTTAATTAAAATATCTCCTAATAACCAACCAAATTTGTCAATTGTTATAATTGTAATTTTAAACATAAAAAAACGTTTTTTAGCTAACAAAAATTCAATATTGACTACACGTGTGCTGGTTACATGGCCCTAGTTTCCTCTATTTCTGACGTTTGTAAGAGCTGTGCAAATTAGACCGAAGATAAGTTTTCTGCGCATCTCATAAGCACCTAAAGTTATCAGTTTTAAGCAGCCTAAAATTAGCTGACAGTCCAATCTCTACACAAGTGCCTTATTTGCATTTCCATATCCTTATTAAAACCTCGAAAAATATCAAAAACGTAAGCAGAAAGATATGTCAAAAAAGTAATTTCTGGAAATTTAGTATTACTATAATGGACATTTTTTAAGTTGAAATATTCCCCGTTGGGATTGTGATGAGTTAGAAAATTTACATTGAATTTTGTTCTAAGTAATTACACTATTAATCTAAATTGATTGAGGGAATTGAATGAGTTCATTTTCAGATTATTAAGAACAAAATTTGCTTGACTTGACAAAAAGAGCAACAAAATATTTTTAAAATTTATAAAGACTTAGCGCTTTTGTGAGTTAGAAAAAACACTGCATGCTTTAAAACATTTTGCAAAATTAAGTCACATGATGTATAAAATACGAAAAAGGACTTAATGATAGAATGAATAATACTTTAAAAAAAATCTTGTATAGATAATTGAATTCAATCAGCTTAATAAAAATAGTTTATAATCGGATTGATTATTTATTTCATTAAAATATCTCCCTCACTCTGCTTAGCTTGATAACAGAAGAAAAACATCATGCTTTCCATATTACACTTCACACTTGACATAAATGTGAAATTGCAGTTTACCAAGGACAACCAGTTACATTTCGGAATGCATTAATAAAAAAGTCACTGTCCTTTATAAAGTGACACTGAAACATCACCGAGCAACCTGAAACTAAATCTCTTACGTCAGAAATATTTGCAATGTTTATTAAACGCAAAATTTTTTAAACTTATGGAGAAAGTGCTGCAGAATGTTTTATAAATCCAAAATTTTGTATATAAAATTAATTTAATTGCAGAATTGGCCCGACTTTCACCCAGTGTACGAACAGAAGTTTTAGGCCGCAGTCCATATTTCGGTCAAGCGCAACGTGTGCCAGCCTTGCGAGTTCGGAAGACAACAATGAATTCCTTCCAAACTAACGCTACAACGTGTGAATTGGGAATGCAACAAAATTGGGAAGTTGTAAGAAGTACCAGTTACGACAACCAAGACGCTTGTCTCGATAATAGTGAAACAGAAGTTATTTATTGTGTTAATATGGAAGCTAGGAAACAGCAACAAGCAAGTTGTAGTAAACCGGTCATAGATAAAAATAATGTAAAATCCCACATATCGTCCGCTAAACGTACGAAGCAATTTCCACGAATTCATGCACTTACGAATGTTAAAAAGAAACAAAGAAATCAAATTAATAATGTTGAAGAAGAGAAAGTTACCACTTCTAGTGTCGCAATTACACAACCAACCATGTCCTCAGTTGGTGAAGAAGCAGCAGAGAAAATCTCCTCACGTCATGAACAGTCCGATGAAACGACGACGTGTATTGGAAGTTTATTGTCATCAATGATAGATCATATTGTAAATTCTAATGAAAATGAATGGCTACCAGTTGATGATAATATGACATTAACTGATCCTGGTTTGGAAAATTCAGTAGAAGAGAGGAAACAAGAGAGTGAAAAATTGAAAAATAAGAGGAAAAAAGGTGTTCCCGTTAGGAAAAGGAGCTCATATTTTTCAAATAAAAATCAACTTTCAGCACTTGCTAAGCCTAAAATGGTGAAATGGACACCTCCTAAATCACCTTTTAAATTAATTCAAGAAAGTTTGTATCATGATCCCTGGAAATTATTGATTGCAACAATTTTTTTAAATAAAACCTCAGGTATTGTTTTTTTTTTTGTTTGTTTGTTGGATTATTGTATTAATAAGAATAATTTTTTTCTTTAATAGGCAAAATGGCCATTCCAATAATTTGGCAGTTCTTTGAAAAATGGCCAACAGCTGATGAAGCACGTAATGGCGATGCTGAGAAAATGGCAGAACTTATAAAACCTTTAGGATTGCACGAAAAAAGAACTAAAGTCATAATTCAGTTTTCCGAGGAGTATTTAACCAAAGACTGGCGCTATCCAATAGAATTACATGGAATTGGCAAATACGGAAATGATTCCTACAAAATATTTTGTATAAATGAATGGAAACAGGTAGCGCTTACTTATTAACCATAAACTATTGTTTTATATTGTAATGTTGTTTTTAATTCTAGGTGAAACCAGAGGATAATAAATTATCAAAATACCACAATTGGTTGTGGCAAAATTGTGAACGCTTGGGATTAAATAAGTTTTAATTATAAAATATTTTTAATGGTATTTTTTTATTTGAATCGTGCTAACAATTATAAAACGCTCTTTCAGATTCAGACGTTAGTAAGTCGCTCCCTTAAGAATGATAATAAAAGAATCTACTGGACATTGTTAACGAATGGAGAGAATTTAATTTTTAAATCATGATGAAAAATAGATTTTGTAATTACACAAAAATGTATGTACAGTATTTTTTGTAAAAAGTGAAACTGATTGAGTGGTTACAATTTTTGTACAAAAATTTTATGGTGTCTTACTGATGGTTTGGCTAGATAGAAATCTTGCAGATTTTATGCAATTACTGTTGGTGTACATGAAACAGAATTGTGTTATTTTATGAACATATTTTTTCAGTTGACAGACGGTTTCTGTAGGAGTTATTAGTATTTAAAATTTGGAATAAAATTAAATGGCTATTGGATAAAATAATGATAGATGTAAATTTACTTGTGTTAAGAGTTAGGATTATTTTGCGATTTTGAAATAATACTGATTATCTATGGTACACACAACACACTTGCTTGTATAATTCAAGGGTTTTCCAAAAACCCTTGAATAGCAAATTGCAGTGTGATAGACCAACTTAATACACTTGCGATTATATTTGCAAGCTTTTTTGACTACCGGTATATTATTGCCGATTGCCGTATGGGCGTGTTGGCGACCAAGGAAGGAAACTGAACTAAAACAAATCTTCACTGTGATACAGAAGAATTATACCGTGTGCATTACCACAATTACACGAGGCAATAGTTATATCTCACATGGGGGGCTTTGATATTGCATCGGCAAAAGAACATTGTCAACAATAGCCGTAATAAGGGTCCCCCAACCCCATCACCTGAAAAAAAAAGAAATTGAAATGAAGTAATTCCTACATCTAACCACACCATTCGCCTGCAGAATTTTGGTTGTAGAAGCCATTTCTGTACCACGTATTACAACAAGCAGCAACTGCGTCTGCGAATTGACATTTAAGCAAGATATAAATTCAAGTAAAACTCTTGAATTATGAAGCATAGTTTTATGTTTTTGTTTTCAGGTTGGCGTTCCTCTGTTATCTCTCAGATGAAGGAAAGCGGGGTAAGACTTCTAGTGACTTACTCCTACATATTCTGTTACGCAGAGAAGTAAAAGAAAGAAAGGTATCAAGCTTAACGTAGATTTACAGTAGTATATAAATTTTGTCACTGAAGGGGTAATCAGTATACACTAGTTTTTTATGAAAAAATACTTGCGAACGGTTTAAATTTGTTATTGCGTGTCAAAATTGCGAGTACTGCACTGTAGAAAATGACAGGGTCAGTAAAGCATTTAGTGTATAAATTATTGTCTACATAGTCTTGGTGAAGATCAAAATATGTAGTCAATGGTTAAGCAGTTAGCTCTAATGTTAGTCATTACATTCAGATTTCATGTTTGGTGTACTTCAATCTCATGTCTTGTCCGTGTCTTGTACCATTACTACGTAACGTTTGACCGCTGTGACGTTAAGATTGTGAAGATGATTGCGACATCTGGTAACAAACTTCATAAATAGATAGCGCAACGGTTTGATATTTTATATGCGATCTGATTGGTTGGATATTCGGTAGTAGCGACGATCGTTCTTGTAGACAAGCTGTGAGTATTTACACTTTATATGTTTTCATTTACACGACAGAAATAAGAATTGAGATAGGTTTATGGAATTTGGCAACGGATCTCAAAGATGCAGCCAAGACAAATTTTATACAGAAAAGTAGAAATGTAGTATTGGGAACGCACCTAGAGAGTTATAATTTTTTTCTAAGAAATAGGACATACCGGTAATAAACTGTGTTCTGACATTGATTTTGTTGAGTTTCGGTCTGAAGATGAAGGAACAAAAGCAACAACAGGACGGAGAACTTACAATTACAGGGTAAATGGCCCCTCAGCAGAGGAGTCACAAGAGTAATTAAAGTTTGTTTTTGTTACAGGTGGTGAT
Source organism: Pachymerium ferrugineum (assembly GCA_034686365.1). Taxonomy (NCBI): domain Eukaryota; kingdom Metazoa; phylum Arthropoda; class Chilopoda; order Geophilomorpha; family Geophilidae; genus Pachymerium; species Pachymerium ferrugineum. The sequence continues at coordinate 8,722 of JAQGAS010002328.1, forward strand.
GGTTAAGGGTGACACAGCGTAGATATGCATGGACCTTGCAGTGCGGGCCAAAAAGTGTTAGCATCAATAATTATTCGTTTGGCTTTAGCTAAAACATTTGGTTTGAACAGAAGTAAATATTTACTTCTGGTTTGAACTATAGAGTTTTAGCACTCGATGAACCAACAACAAATTTTATTGCTCTTCACTTCACAATCTGTGAACGATGTTTTAAGCGCGTCGTTTGCCAGGAGAAATGAAAGCGCCAGATTAAGGTAATTTTGAGAAATAAAACTTTTAATTCCCATTGCCAAAAGTAGATGAGACAGATGGTTATTTTTTTACGATGGGTATTTATTGTGGAAACTTTAGTTCCCGCAAAATTGTACTAAGAAAGAGTTAAAGAAAGAAGTTGGGATTCTGTGTTGCAAGGATCAACCTCTAGTTTGACGTAAGAAGAATAAAGTATCAATAGTTTATTTTAGATAGAAAACGATTTTTTTTATTCTAAGTTTTGTCACCAGATGTTGCGATAAGGAGCGCATAGAATTGTGGGATGGGTTGGTTTTTGTGGACGATGTTTTATTACCATGAGAAATGAAAGCTCCAGGTTAGAATAACCGAGGTAATTTTTTATAATCATCAGTGATAGTAAATGGGGAAAGTAATTTTTAATTTTTCATTTCTGCACCCAGAAGTGATGAAATGAAAACTGTCAAACCGAAGTGAGTAGATGAACGTAAGCCTAGCCGAGACGACTTGGGAACTAGAATAATCAAGGTTTGTAAAATATTGAAATGTATTCTTATTAAATCAACGGTCGGATTGGTTTTGTTGCCTAATTGTGTTACAAATGACCAGTTCCTGTATTCTAAAATCTTTTCTTCGCTAGTACAAACAGACCAAATTTGGAATTTATAGATGGAAAATTTGATTCGACAGATAGCTTGAAAATTGTGATGTAATTATTAAACCGGTCGAATGTGACGTCATATTTCTGAACGTCCGACAAAATGAAATCTTGAGGCATTAATAATTGCGATAGGCGTAAACTAGGGATTTAATAACACGCACCTAGCTTTTACATATAGCCTATCATGCCGATAACTTAAAGAATTTTTAATGTTGTATTAATTTTATATATTCTTTCATTGCAGATAGCTACATGGATAAACCATTCGAAACAACTGAAATGTTTAAAGGTAAGGAGTTTTCGCACTACTCGGTAGGGAATGATGAAATTTGAGTCCTTTAGAATCCTCATTATTTAATTTCAAGGTAATAATTAATAGAATTATTCATTAGAGAATAGGGGAAATTAATTGTTAGAAAATTGGTGATCGCTAAATATGACGTAACATTTAGTCTAATAATATACCGGTTAATTTCTACATCATACCTTGCCACTTCATCGATATTTAGATTAATTTAGATTAAGTAATAATGAAGAAATCTAAACCACAACCGAGGTTGACATATTTACAGATGAAAATCTGTTAAGTTAAATTATTACGTATCTGTGATTTTGAAAAATGAGAAAACCGGATGAATAAAGACGTCATATTTTTCGTAGCCGAATGTTTGCAGAAAATTGTATGAAAAGATTGTTAAGTCATTTTTTAAAACAGTGCCTTTACTAAAGTAGGCCTTTTTAGCGAGAAAATTTTAAGTTGTAGAAAATAGTGTCCTGGTTGTCTTGAACGCGTATTGTCAGAGCGCAATTTGAAGTAATAGTTTAGTTTCGTTTGAAGACGCTTAAAATAAGAGCAATTTAGACGGGTCCGAATAATATTTTTATTTTACAATGGATACTAAACGCCGCTAAAACTTAAAATTATTAAACCGGTTCGATGATAACGTTCTATTTCCGTTTTTGCGACATTTTGTAACAAAGGTTTGATGAGTCGTGTGTTTTTTAATTCTTAAGCCATCAACGGGTTTAATCAAAGAATTAGGGCACATTTTTTTTGATATCGGTGTAAATTTGTTACCGTCAAACAGCGTATTCTATAGGGTTGTAAGTTGGTGTAAACCTTCATTATTAGATTCATTCATGTTTCTGCTACAAAACAGTCTCAAAAAATGAGACTGTTTTGTAGTTTTTTTTTTTTTTTTTGTAATAATTTTTTATTTTTTTATATTTATCAGTGGATTACAAGTTCAAATCGACTTGACTAAAACTAAACAATAGAATAAATACTACAGAGTTTGCGCATTCATAATTTATTGTACTGTATTAGAATTCGTATGAATAAGGATATCTTAAATTAAAAGGCCAATATTAAAATTTTAAAACATGGAATCAGGGAAAGTTCAGTTAACAAACTACAAAATAACCAGCAGCCATTATAAATTTTATTTAGCGACTGTTGTTTGTATAATAAAAATGTTACAGCGCAAACTATTTAAAAAACCAAGAACTAATCAGTAATTTATCGTAGGCCTGAACCACGTCGTTTGCAC
>JAQGAS010002329.1:0-11156 GCA_034686365.1 Pachymerium ferrugineum
ATTTTGAATGGACAAGAAAAGCGAGTAAAATCCCGGTTTGAACAAATGTTTCTCCCTTTTAGCAATAGGCCTGTCTGCAATCTTAAAAGTGCAAGATTGAAAAATCACGCTTATCTAAACACACAAAAAGTTTCTTATAGCCGTAAAATTGAGGTTTGAGGAATACACTTGAAATAAGAAAACTAAACCTTAACGAGGTTTACGACTTATTTATATCCAAAACAAATAGGATTTGATAAAGTTATAAAAACTCATTTTAACAGACAGCTCAGAATAATTTTCATATGCGAGTCGAAAATTAAATATTCCCCTTGAGTTTTGTGAAGATTTCAATCTTGTCACCTTCACAGCTTGCAGCTAGGAAATGGGAAAAATACTTGACGATGATGTTTGATATTGGAGTAAACAAACAGTAACAATCAATAATTCTGAGTAACTTATTATTTGTACAATTACAAGGGATGGAACATGAGCTTAACTACAACTTTCGTTATAACAGCAAATTGCCTCAAAAAAATTTACTCAGCGCAATTTAAACTAACTCACAGCAAAAAATAAAAATTGAGATTAATAGCACAAACCCGAGTCAAACTGGTTTGCCTTTGATAGGCATTCTAATGTAACCGACATCTGACGGCGATTGTGTTGATTCCTTATGGGTTATTTCTGGCGGTGAGCAACGAATTTAGTTTTCTAGAGTTGTGTTGACCGGTTTTGTAATCGAGGATAAGCAAAAGGTTGATACTGCATCACTCGCTTATACACCCATTCGTCCTAATTTAGTTATTATCATCACTATTGGATTAAATTTGTTGACAATACGGTATTTCGGTTTTTTGTTTTTTCGTTATCAAGCATCGAGAATAAGAATGGAAACAAGTACAGCCAATTTCATGATTTCTAAAGATTTTTTTTTAAATTTTATTTATTTATCAAACAACTTTGCAAGTATGAACAATACAACGTGAATTTTTCGGGCTATTAAATGTGAAACGTTACTACTTGTATAGAGTTCTGACCGGTTTAGATACAGTGTTATTTACTAATTTAACAGTGGACAGGCCAAATAGTTGATATTACTAATAAGTGATTATTACTAACCTAATTTGTTAATAGTGGATGAATAATTTTGAAAGTTATCCCAGAAAGAATAATTTATTTTCTTTTCGATTTTTCAGGGTTTGAAAGTTATCCCAGATAGAATACAATTATTTTTCGGGGTTTTAAAAGAAGTTAGATTATTTAAATATTTAAAGGTCTTGTGTACTCAATCAATCTGCATGTGTTAAATCTGTTTGAAATTATTACTATTATGCTTGTAATCCAGAGTTAACCTTAATTGTGGTTAGTTTTAAATGGGTTTAATTAACTGATAACAAAACATTAACAACATTATATGAACGGATAGAAAATTAGATATGCACATTGGAAACAGTATTAATTTCAAAAATTGACTCATCCGCATTTACACCCATTAAATTTAAGTTTTTTAAACTCATTTTTGTCTCTGAACAGTATTGCAGAGTATGAATGCATTTTAGAACATCATCTTTTGTAAGTGGATATTGGTTACAAAAGTACGTAAATGGTTAACGTCTTTAAACATTTCACAATTTCAATTTTTAAAACGTCATTCACATCCTCAATGAAAGAGCACCATACAAAATCTGGAGCACTTGGATGGTAACACAATTGTATCTTGGGAATAGACAGTAACAAAACCACCTCCAAAATCTCTTTTAGAATAAAATTTTCCGAATTGCACCGAACGATTATAGTTAAGCATTCAAGATTACGAAATGAATTGAAACTTTTCCAAAACTCCAAATCGAAATCACTTTTAAAATATAAATCCAAATTAATTTGTGTAATAGTGTGAAAGCCTTGCCAAGAAGAACGGGTCATTAGTTGAAACAACGTATCATAATCGGTTTGCAAATCAGAGATCTGAGATATGCTTATACATGTACTTATACTTAAAAAAGCACAAATACTTTTCGAGGTTATCCTATTTACTGTAACACTTTTGCAAGCATAAAAACTTTGACTGCTGGGTCTGTTAATTCAACGTCCCTCAGGTAAATACTTGCCAATTGTTTATTGAGGAAAAGTGTATCCATTGATATTTGAAACCCGTGTATGAAATTTCCGTCCAATTTTAAATGTTTCACATTTTTCCAGTGCGACGAAATTTTGATAAGTTCAGAGCCGTAATTAAGATTAATATCTTTTGGTAAAGAATTTTGAAATTGTAACGAGTGTATTTGGCATTTTTCTAATAAACTACAAATTTCTTTAACTTCGGGCGCATGAAATCGGAACATTTTAACCGTAAGCTCCATATTTGCTGGCCATTTATCCTCGTTTTTCAAAAAATAAGATTACAGCATTGCACGCAATATTAAAGATGTGTACTTTTGCTGACATTTGTGGTATTATTTCTAAACTTTTGTTGGTAATTATTTCTAAACATTTGTTGGTAACTTTTTCATCGGAAAATGTGAACCAATTAAAGCGTTGGCACCTGATTTGTTTTAACCCTTCAATAACTTGTCCGCTTTGAAGTAAACTCTTATAATGTAAATGAACATTCGGAATTTCAATGTTGCTTGGTAAATTTATTTCTTCTAAGTAATTGATATGTAAACATTGTAGTCGTCCGCTTTGCATTCCGAGTGTGACCAATCGTTTACAGATATTCGCCTGGTTATTATCCATTACTGACAGCAAATTTAGGATTAGAGCAGTTTCAATTTGTGCTAAGCATTCACATTCCATTAGTATTCGTTCTAAAGCATATTGATTACATTGAAATATACCAATGTACTTATTGGACATGAGGTTAAAGTAATGAGAAGCGTGTTCTTTCATCAAGCCAATTAAAAATGGGGTGACCATTGATGAAAATCCGTCGTAATAAACATCTTTGAACAACTTTTGTTCTATAAGTTCAGGAAAGACCAATTTATTGTGAAGAAATTCTTGGTATATGTAATAAGCAGCCATAAACTCTAAAATGGTTCGATGATAAATCTGGTAGTAGTTTATACGTCTTAAATTCGTTAATTTTGTACGAATAATCACCAAACCCAATTGGTGAATACTCTCAATTAATTCGTCTTTATCGAATTCCAATATATTTCCATCCCAAAGTCGTTGAAAACACAAGTGACCAAATTTCCGCAATTTGAATTTATACGGGCCATTTTCGTTATTTTTCTCACCAAAAGCATTAAAAGATTTACTTAATTCGACATTTCTTCTTTCTTCGCTTCTTCTAATCATTAGTTCGATGACTTCTTTGTAAAAGTTTGTTCTTGTTGTGGTTGGTGCAACTTGATCCCCTCTCTCTACCATATCGACCAGTAAAATTAAAATTAGGGGAGAATCAAAAAATTCTAGAGTAGTCTCGGTTGAATTTTCCAAATATTTAATCACTTTGTCCACTAATTCGGTTTCGTTTAAGAATTTTTTGAGAAATTCAAATTTGTCTTCATTTTGAATTCCCAGTACTGTAACACGTAGATCACAAAATTCAGTTTTAATTGGTAAACCTTTGAATAAAGCCCTTCCTTCGCGAGGATTTAAACTGAATTCTTCACTACGACAAGTGTCATTTTTTTCATTTCTCTTTTGTAAAGAAGTTTCAATATTTTCTCTCGCTCCTTCGGTGCAACTTCATCTAATCCATCCAGAATGAGTTAAATCTTCTCCTCCTCTTTCTCTATCTTTCTAAGTATGTCTTCTGGTGTTTCATATCCAGAAATCTCGATTAAATCGACAATTGAATCGATGACTGATTTCTCTCCTAATTCTCTAATCAATAGTAAAAATACAAAATTGAATCGTCGAGTGTATTCTTCGTTAACAATGAAACTTCCCTATAATACCAGACTTTGAACACCCAGACCCTTATAAACTACCCAAAATCCCTGAATTTTAATACCCAGTAACTTGTAAATTTTTCTGTGTAGATCATTCAATTTTTGCTACAATTAACATCTTCATACATTCTTCACTCACACAAATTTTTAGCCTCCCCCCAATGAAACTCCCCTATAATACCAGACAGAGGTCCTAGAGAGTCGTAAATAGTCACGTTGAACTAAAAATCTTGGTAAAATGTACTGACCAAGTTTCATATCTCTGGGAATAAACAGAATAAAGTTTTTGGGTATATTGTACTTTTTTATATATTAAGATTTTGATTTTCATATAATAAACATTGTTTGAACCTGTTAATTCAAGATATTCAGTTTGACCAACTGATTGGAGTGAGTTGGTTTGCGCTTATTTGCGTCCATAGAACTGCGAAAATGAGCAAGTCGTAATGCTTAATTGCAAATCATATTCGGTTGCCTAAATGTCAGAAAATACAGATAAAGTCCTACCAAAAAATGGGAGGTTAGTCGTTGGTAATCCATCGTAAACATCGTATCATACTATTAAGAGGCAATATTAAATGTATTATTTGAACACGGTAACAAACCTCACCAGGTCTACTAGGTAAATGTAAATCGGTTGTTTTCTGCATTGTGCATTCAAATTTTTTGGAAGTGCATTCAAAAATTAAACCAGCCGCGGCTTAGGTTCCTTTCAAAACCGAGAGAAGTTTTTAATTAGATTTATTAAGCTGAAAATCGGAAGTTGCAGCAATCTTTTAACAGCTTTATTAAAACTGAGTGAATTACTGGTTATTATGTTCAAACATTATAATATATAATTTAGCTGTATTACGGCTTTTGATGGGTATGCATTGAATTAGTATTCATTTTAGACGAAAGGTAAAGATACGAAGCTTTTATTTTTAATATTACAAATTATATTCAATTACCAATCACTTCGACAATATTAGATATTTCAGACCACTTTCCAGATTTATCCTTTGTTTTGATTGCCACATAATAAACAATGTTTGGACCTAGGCCTGAAAGTTCAGCGTCAAGGTATTCAGTTTGACCAGCTGGTTGGGGAGGATTTGTTTTCGTGTATTGGCGTCCGTAGAACTGCGAACTGAGCAAGTCATAGTCCATTGTATATCTCAGATCATATTCAGTTGCTGAAATGTCAAAAATGTTAAGTGTTAAGAGGAAATGTTATTATCAGGAGTCAGTCATCTACCTTGCCCATTCGATAAGTCGTCACCAGGTGCAGACCACTGAAGTGTAACAAGTTCACCCGATACATTAACCAACTGCAAGTCATCAATTCTACTAGGAGGAAACAAATCGGTTGTTTCTGCATTCAGATTGTCAGTGATTTGAATAGAGCCTCCTTCGGCAACACGTTGGAAGTCTCCAGTGGCCACTTCGGTAATGTTGGGCAATACACTGTTTTCTGTAAAAGGTCTTGATTAATATTGATACAATTTCCCAAACGTCTTTTTACCAGTAAGAATTTCCAATGCATTAGATGAAGTGAATCCTGTTTCTAACATAGCAGTTTCTGCTTTAGCTACAACTGTTGCTTGAACGGAATATCTCCCTTGACCACTCAACTGGGTAAAATAGCCAGAGTAAATTCCATCGTCACGTACCATATCGCCTACAATAAATCCCGCATATTACTCAATGCATATAACCACAGAGTGTGCATTTATATGGTTACCTTTTTTTCCACTGTCAAAAATTTGTACAACGATTGATTTATAATTATTTGGTCTATCAATTTTGGCAATAACGTTAGCTTTTATGACTGGGCGAGTACCCTTTTTGACATCAGCCGTAATTAAAAACTTTGGTGGGCTTGAGTTTTTCTGAAATGAGAAAAATGTTTAGAGAGATTTCTTCGAAATGTGTTTTTATATTACATACCTCTTCGTACACAGAGCATTCTACAGTAATAGGATCCTCTCCAATTTTTCTCGCCTTTGATAAAACCGTTACTGTTATATCTTGTGATGTCGAGCCTTTTCTCGTGACTACATATTTATATTTTCCAACCTATAATAGAGGTTTTACACTTTTAGTTTTGTAATTTATAGCTATATACTTATACTTACGTCTAAAGTTTTAAATATAAATTTGATTTGCTTCTGCAGGCTGTTTTGTTCAATTTTAATGTCAGCTGTGCTTGGGGTTGCCAATGATACAGATGTTTTTGGACCTGTGATGGTGATATCGTTGATGTCATTTCTGTCATTGTACAAAAAGTTGACTGCAGTATCTCTTCCTATTGATGAATCGATTAAAAAGGTATTTTCAAAGGCTGCAGATGAAGATTTAAATCGTTGTTCATCAATCTAGAAGAGAAACAACCCAACTGGTGAATAACTTTTTAAACCTTATTTCTTTGCAATTTACCTTAGCAGTTAGATCTTCTTCTGTAGTTTGTACAGTGGATACTTCCAAAAATGCGGCATCTAGTTTGATAACTCCTGCATCTAATGGTACGAAGAAACTCTTTCCCGAAGTTGCCAGTGCTAGAGCTTCCATGTTTTGACTGGCTTGTGCAGTGAAGGCAATAGTAATTATCCTAATATTGGCATTTATCATTTCTTGAGTCACGTCTTTAATGTATGGTGCTCCATTTTCCTCTCCATCACTCAAAAGCACGATGACACCACCATTTGAGCCTCTGAATCTTCTAAGATCCTACATTGACATGGTTAAATTTTGTGATAATTCAAACACATTGAAGAAAAATCTAGTGGTTATATTTACTGCGGCAGCTGTTCTCAATCCACATCCAATGCAAGTTCCACCACCAGCCGTTTGAGGAATGTGACTAATGACTTTTTGGCGGTCCTGTTCATTTGTAATTCTCATCATTGGAAGAGAAAGGCTAGCAGAACTGCTAAAGAGAACTACACCAACCGCCGTTCCCAGTTTAACTTCTTCTTTCAAAAATCTAGTGGCTGCTTCATATAACATCTTTATTTTTGTATGGGGTTGAGGCTAGAAAGATTGAAATAAGACTAGACGCACTTGCACAAAACTTAATGCCTACAGAATCCATGCTTCCGGAAATGTCAAGAACAAGGGAAATTGTTGCTTCATCTTCTTGTACGATTTTGAAAAGTGGTGTGGTATTAGCAATTTTTGCAGGTTTATTGCTGAATTAATGTCATGAGATGTATAAAACATAAAACAGATAATGTTGCGATCATACCTGTTTTTGAAGTCATCATGACTGGTAATCACATTCCAAGTACTTCTGCCCTTACACATTCTGTTGTGCCTATTGGGTGCATATTTATTGTGGGCGAAGTCATCAGTATCATCGCAGAAAGTGTACGCCTATACGAAAATTAGAAATAAAACCATAATATGAAAATGACCGCAATTTAAACGGCATTACAAAATTACATTTGGTAAGAAATGGTAGGACGCGATAGAAGATGTAACTTTATCGTTCTTATTTTTATCTGCTAGGAAAATGCAGTCTTTATCAGGCATTGTGTAATCGCCAGAAGCGCATTCTTTTCTTTGTTTTTCGTTCCTACAAAACAAACAAAAAAACATCAGTTCTGCTAACTTAATAATAACTTGATGTGTATAGCTAACCATCGTCTTCCCTCTAATTTATGATTTGTACAAGCGTTTGGAAGTACTTCTTCAGACACCGGATGCATATAAAATGCAGGGAATTCTGATATTCCGTATTCAGAATATTCGTCAAAAATACCATATCTTAAATGAGCCCATTCGTGTACCAGGGTTTTACCTTATTGTTTAAAAAAAAGTTGAACGTACAGAACTAAAATAATCTCAAGCACTTGCCAGGTTCCCCAAATTTTTCAGTAGAATTAGTTGTCAGTCCGCGAAGATAATTCGTAGTTATATGGATGTACCGTCCTGGGTTTTCACAAGGGAGGGGTTGCAATGTATAAGGAGCATCCCCATGAAGAGGATTAGCTTTATCAATTTTCACGTCAGCTTGCGTAATTACTTCAAACGATGCCGCCTTATAATCGGGCTGTTTTGGCCATTTTTTTGGCACAAGAATGGTTACTTCCTTGAAATAAGATCTTTCCCTAGTTGCTCGATATAAAGCTGCAGATCCTAAAGTGAATAATTCCTGGTGAAAAAAAAATTCTAGTTAGTTTTCATATTTAAGTTTTACAATTGTAGGCAATATACTTTAAGTTTAGCGATTAACGGTTCACCCTCTGCAGCAGAAATGTCTGGGTGAAACCCAACTACAATGTCTGTATAACCATTATTACTGATTTTTATCCGAGTGCAGTGAACACTTAAAATGAAAGAGAAAATAAATACGACAATGTATTTGAGATCCATGGTTATGAAAACCAGCGATCACATATGCAACTTGAGTCCTTAAGTAATGAAGACTATCAGTTACGTCGTCAGCAAATTTTGCAGGATGCTAGATAAGAAGCTGTAAGGAAATTGGTAATTGTTTAAAGTACTGGGAAAACTAAAGTTTTGATATCTGCTTGTTCCTAAGTGAAAAAGCAGACGTCAATTGATAAGATGCCACATTGATAAAGGTTTACCAGTATAAAAATTATTTAACAATTATTACTACTGACTGGTAAAGAAAAATTATTTCAGTGGGACTGAAATTTAAAAGACACAATTTTACTAGTTAACTAGTGAGGGTCTGTAAGAGCCACTGAGGAGTTACTAAGGGTCAATGAGGAGTTAGTTTACTAGTTTATGTATGGGAAATTTGTGGGATGGGTTTGATAGCTTTAAATACTTGTACAACGAATGTGCAAGCTGCTCTTTTTGTAATTTTAACGTATATTAGGGAAGTGGTGCAACTGTTCTGATAACGACATGTTCTATCGCTATCGGTTTTTAACAATGCATTGTCGCTAAAGATAAGCAATTATAGCGTGGGGATGGGGCGGTCTGCGACCTTTGTTCGTTTACGTGTAACTTTAAGGCATCAAATATAATTTATATTTATATTGGGAGGAGAAGGCTTGTATGATATCGCTATATCTTTTAATTGCGTTTCTATTCATTATATGCTAATAAGTGTCACGCTTTCTGTTCGCTTGACGAAATGTATACAAAATTGCTTATTAAAATTGCTTATTGACGGAGTTATTGGTAAATAATTGTAATTTATTTTATATGCTTCGCAATTCTGAATCAAAGTTGAATGATATGAAATGAACACGGTTCAAAGTTGACATATTTATTATCAGTTCAGCGATTTATATCTAGTCATCTGTCACACTGCGTTTATTTGCAGTTTGTTTTCTATTGAGTACACTGATTTTTATTTTAAAATGCTGAATATTGATACTATAGATGAAATCACTTCGGTGCCAAAATTTGATGTGGTAATATCACAAGAAAATGCGAAATCCGACATAATTCAGCTTCTGAAGTTCATTAGACCCAAATGGGATCATGATTCAGTTCTATTTGAAGTATTTAACCTCCGATCTTACTTAAAGCTGTGTAAACATTTTTATCAACTTTCAGAAAATGAAAGGGGGCGTCATCAACACGATGTATAAATGCTATGTGGACGACGAAAATGAGAGAGATATTGTGGTCAGAGTATATTTTAAACCTGATGACGAAAAGTTATACGAAGCATTTGATCGCACAAAAGAAGTCCGAAACTTTGAGGTAATTTAATTAAAATTTTATGGCCATATTTTCACTTTTCTTTATAATTTTTAGAAATTGAGACATTCGGGAATAGCTCCGGAACTACTAGCAGTGTTTAGAAATGGTATTTGTTATGAGTATTTACATGGAGACGTCTTGACTTGTAGTTTGGTGAGAACTGAAAAATTAATTCCGTAAGTTATTTGTATTTTTGAATTACAAAATTTACCTGAACTGCGAATTTAATTTAGATACGTAACAAAGTTACTGGCCAGAGTTCATTCCTTGCCATCTGTTAACTGGTCAACTCCGTGGTCGTTTGATGAACACGAGAATATGGTCGCGTATCCACCTAATTTGAAAGATCCTGAAAGGCTGAAAACGTAACAAGGGAGAATTTTTCTTTCGTAACTATTGTCTCATTCATGAAAAAAACATTACAGGTATTTAAAATTTCTTCCAACCAAAGACCATCTTCACGAGGAATCCACACATTGTAAATCCTATTTCAAAAATCTTCGCTCTCCTTTAGTATATTGCCATAATGATACTAAAGGAGAAAATTTTATTTGGAATGAATCAAGAAGTGAGTTAAATTTTACATGGTTTTAGATTTTTATTACATGTCATAAGGAAAATAGTAAGTACTGAAATCCTCTTCCAGGTGAACTAAAGCTGATTGACTTAGAACATTCTGGCATGAGTTTTCAAGCTTATGAAATAGGAGCGCACTTCGTCTCTTACACCGGTAATTATATTCCCCCAATAATATCTGCACAACAATTCTTGAGCAGGTTTTAGGACGTAGAGAATACTTAATTTATCCATATTTTTTTGAATAAATATTAAAGAGTCATTTAAAATATTTTTAGTATTTCAGTATTTTGATAACTTTGCACAGTAAAATGATAATTATGTTGCGATAACGCTACAGATATAACTGATCCCAAGCCTGGGTGCTACCCCTCTCGAGAATTTCAACTGAATTGGATTCGTGCCTACTTAACTGCCTATTACAAAACCAATGGTCGGAAACCGGAGGATATTACAGACAAAGATGTGGAGACGTTGTTTGTTGAGTCTAATAAATTGGCACAAGCCAGTCGGTTTTTTATTGCTACGGGGTGTATTGCATTAGTCGAGCACGGAATGTTTGATTGCTTCGAGTAAGGATTCAATGTTTTTCCCAAAAAGGTTTAGTTTGATTTTTAAAAATTTTTAATATTTTTAGCTTTTGCATGATTCACTTGGCAGAATACTTCGAAAATAAAGAAAAAGTGGACGCTTTAACATTACTTGATTAAGTTTAAATAATAGATTATTATTTAGCAGATAAAAATAATATGGTTGTGGATTGCACATCTTGTCAAAATTAAGACATTATCTGTCTCACGTAATAACTATTTAAACAATAAAGTGTAGAAAAGATTCGAAACTAAAACAATTAAAAAATAACGGTTCATACTGGGCATTATGTTTTTTCTGCGAATGCTACAATTATTAGTAGTACTCAACTAAGAGTGATATATTTTTTCTTTATATAGTGAAATATAAATATTCGTAGAAGTAAATTTAAATCAGAAGAGGGTTAGTTTATTTTTGACTAATTTTATTCTGGTG
>JAQGAS010002330.1:0-11151 GCA_034686365.1 Pachymerium ferrugineum
CCCAGTAAATTATCTCTTAAACCTCTGTCGAAATTGCCACTTGTACAGGATAAACAGACGTGCTGATGGGAAGGCCGATGTTGCACCGGATTCGCGGCAACGCGGTGCTGGTAATAACTCATTATATCACTTCAGAAGAAAAAAAAATTAACTCATTTTGGAAATAGGAACCGAAGCCTATCTTACCTTTGTTTTCATACACACGAATCGACAAATTTTCTTTACATAGTCACACGATTATTGCATTGAAAAAATAGATAAAGCGGATGGGGAAAATAACCGAATTTTACATTACCCAAAAAACTGTCATTTTTGAATCAAAACAATTTTTGAATTTTTTTTTGTCTTATTTATAATCCAAAATATTAAAAAAGGATGATTATGATGCAAAACGAATTACTTGTCACTGACTATCATTTTAACACTAAAAATTGAACAATTTAAGCAACAGTTACTTGGCACTTTTTGGTGTCATATCAACTATGTAATACGTGTCTATTGTCAATCATATCAATCGAATAGGCCTCGGTGGCCATATTGAAGTAAAAGGCCCCCGAGGTTATTAATTCTGTGGCCTACTCCTTAGGGGCAAAGGACGGCCAAAAATATTCCACGTCCCCGAATTTTCGGTCTATAAGACAAAATTGATGTTCGGGTACAAAAGAAAGACGTAGAAGAACTCACAAAAGCTGATATTGGCCTCATGACGTGACCCTGCCAATAAAATGGGAGTGTCTGCTGAAGAATCGAGAGCTGATCAGCATCAGAAAGTGTTGTTTCAATTCCGTTACCAAATTCAACGTTATTTAGGTTTATGATTTTAAATTTTCTAAATTTGGTTGATTTTTTAATCGATATTTTATATACAGGATATGGCGGTGGAGGATTAGTCTATTTGGCCGTTGACGGTCATAAGGGCAATAAAAGGCGTCAAGTTGCGATTAAAGTGGTCCGGTATAATAATCCCTTAGGGGAAGGCGAATGGCGTTACTGGTCACGGTTGCATCACCCTAATATTGTACATTTGTTGGCTAAGTTTGAAGTGAGTGGTGACCGATTTTACGTGATGGAATACGCCGCCAATGGCACTCTCTTCGAGTGGATGAGACGGCATCGCACCGAAGCTGGATTACCAAGAGTAAGCAAACGGATATTTTGACTTTTTCAATGATGGATGGACTAATGGTTTGAGATTTGTAATGTGGCTCATTTGAATGGTTGTACTGTTATGTAATGCTGGTGCGTAGTATAAGTCTCTATTAAAGTTTATACCAAAAGATACCACCTATTAATGACCTTATTAGTTCTTTAATCAGAAATGTCCTCTGCTTTAATGACATTTTTCATTCCGTTACAGGTGACCGAAACCCGTACAAGGCGATGGATGCGTCAAGTACTAGAAGCTGGCCGTTATTGCCACCATTTAGGACTCTACCACTTCGATATCAAATCAAGTAACATTCTTCTTGACGGATCTCTCAACATCAAACTTGCAGACTTTGGAACAATGAAGTGTAAAGAAGAAGAGGAAATCCGACATAACGGCTGCCGGTTCTACCGACCACCAGAAGCTCTCCGGTCTTCTGGCCGTGTACGCGGCATCGCCGCTCTGGAAGCCGTCGACGTTTGGGCAATTGGTGCTACTATGTTACGTTTCCTGTCCGGAGGTAAACTCATATCCTACCGTGATTTTACCGACAGCGACAGCGAACGAAAGAGCGATATCTTGACCAATATCAGACGGAATGTGATCCGTATACCAACACTGCCAATCGCCCATGAAGGAGCCCGGCCATTGATAATACAAATGTTACAACTTGAGCCACGCAGACGTCCGTCTTGCGCTAGTCTTTTAAAAAACCAATGGCTTAACCAAAGACACAGCCCGCGCAGTCCAGCGGCAGAACCGTCGGCGAGTAATTTAAGTCCCGACTACACAAGTGCGAGTCCGATGTCTAAACGAACTCCACAACCAAAATCCCATAAAGGTCCAGCAGTAAGGGCTGCTGCGTCGACAGTAGGGCGGCATGTGATGGATCCGGCTACTCGGGTAATGACGTTTGAAGGTGCACGGGAGAATGACAAGTTGAAATCTCAACACCGGAATCCGCAAGCCAGTTTCGGCAGTAAGGCAACTCCTCCTTCGTATTTTAGAGGTATTACAGGTAGGATGACAGTTCCGAAAAAAAATTTT
This sequence comes from Pachymerium ferrugineum, assembly GCA_034686365.1. NCBI lineage: Eukaryota > Metazoa > Arthropoda > Chilopoda > Geophilomorpha > Geophilidae > Pachymerium > Pachymerium ferrugineum. The sequence continues at coordinate 2,195 of JAQGAS010002330.1, forward strand.
TCCCGTAAGTTTTCTTTGGTTCCTGACCAAGAAAAATTTATTTGCGTGCCCCACAATAGCAACTTTGTACTCCTCACAAGCTGCTGTTACATTCAGCCGAAAAAGCACAAGCTGCTACAGTGAAATCCATTTATAACGACTTCGCTTAGCTCGACCATCCGGATATTTCGACCACTTTTTCAAATTTGGTAGACTCACTATTGATTTTACATTATTTTAACCGGTTATAATGACGAAGTTGGCTACAGCGACATGATCTGAGATCATATTTGGCTAAAGCTTTGTTTATAGCGACTGTAACGTCACATTTCCTATTTTACTTTCGGTTTACATTCGCAATAACAACAAAACAAAACATTCTCGATTGTGGGAGAAATCAGTGATTATTTCACTATTAGAGTAGAAGGAAACAAAGTGTTAAATAAATGACAGTATATTGCACAGCAACAGCTCTGCTTAATTTGACTTCAAATAAAAAGGTTTTTATGTTCTGTTTAAAACAACCATCGGATATAACAACCTAATTTTATGTCCTCGTGGCCGTCGTTATAAATGGACTTCACTGTATTACAGTCAGCCGAATGAACACAAGACGACAATCACATGTATCAATATAGCTGAATGCAGGGCTTTGAACAGGCTCCCTATAATTTTGTTACGACAAGCATTGCCTCTGCCTCGGAAATTAGATAGTACAGAAGGTACCGCAAGAAGTAATCAATTAGCTCAGCGGAAACCGAATAATAAGATTTTAGTCAGTCATTACCAGGTCCCATTCATCATAAGACAGAACATGTACATCGGTCTGAGAAAATCCCACTTTCGGATTACATTTTGATCAAATGAGTAGAATAAGGGATGAATTGATCATATTTAGTCATTATTTGATCACTTCCCCTAAAAAAATTTGATCATAATCCAATATTTATTTGTTTAAATTATATACCCTGTTCACACTGCCCAAGTGGATGTAGATCCAAGCTTGGTGTGAACACAAGCATGTTCTGCGGACCTAGATCCAGTTGGTGAACGTAGCTTTGAGAACTCACAAATCAGTTCACTCCGTAAATGTTGATCGAGTTATACTAGGGCAGACCTTTTGAGTGCAGGTCTTTATTTGACTCTACGAAAATGGCCATCTTGGATTATCTTTCAAGTGAACATTTTCAAAAGCATGTACCCAAACCTAGATCTGCTGTGTGAATGGGGTGTTAGGAAGTTGGGCAAACCGACTTAAATAGGTTGCTGATATCACAGTCCCCTAGAGATTAATCTAACTAATTTACTTGCATATGCAGTTCCTGTTCGAGAAATATCAAAAACATCAACAAGCGGTCGAAAAGTGAAGTCCATTACAGTGAAGAAAAAGAGATCGACTACGAGACAAACTCCATCGTCTACGCGGCTACGGTTATCGCCACAGAGAATTGATCAAGTATCTTTGGCCAATGTGAGAAGAAAGAAATCAAGAACGAGTCAACAGTTGCGCTACCAGGGGCCAAGTAAAAATCACAGAGAACCGTTACCTTAAGGGGGGAGAGAAAAATAAAAAACCTGAAATTTTGTCATGTCTTTTCTTTTGAACGAAAGAAAATTTTGAAGTACGTTTGTAAAAGAAAAAAAATGAGCAAAACGTGAATTGTTTTATTTTTCGAGGAATAAAAATTTCGTATTTAAAATCGATCACGAAAAACCAAATAAATCATGGCTTTATGATTTCAGTTGGGAGGAAATTGTAATCATGATTACAAATTTTTGTTATTTGCTATTTGAAGCTACGGTATAATTCCAGAATTTCGTTCGCAAGCAATCATATCGTTTACAAAGGTTAGGACGAAATAATGTTCAACAGTGACGCTTGAAGGTAAAGGAATTTCAACAGATTACGAAAAACAAAACCAAAAGTAACACGACGGAAATAATTACTCTGCAGGAAGAATTCGGTAAGATCAACCGCTCACCATTTTAGTTGGCGTTGTTTATGTCAATGCCGAGGACCGTTAGCGAATTCGGCCACATCCAAAAATAAATCCAAGATACAGCTGACGAATACAATAAGCACCAATTTTACCTTGCCATTCTAAATTTGTCACAATGTCAACCTATAGCTGCAAAATTTAGGCACAATCAAACACCGGATTGCACGCTCAAGGTTGCTCAATCAAGATCAAGCTTCTCCTCTCGAAAAAATGCGAGATTTGACGAGATTTTTTATGTCAGCGCCGTGCGGTGAGAATTCCCGAAACTAAATCTTGTAATATTCAAAAAATTTAAAATTTTTTTAAAACCTAATTAAAGGCTTAAAAAAAATCAAATTATTTCATCAGCAGGATTTTTTTAAATTCGAGGTAATTAAAGATCGATGTACTACAGGGGGTAAATCAACTGTAGCGAAATGTAGGTCAAAAGGAATGAAAAGCGGAAGAAGAATTAGCGGATGTTATTGTTCTCTTAAGTCACAACTAGGGGAATCACGTAACGAGATGTCACTGATCATCTTCCTGCTTTTTAGAAAAAAAAAACTCTCTAGGGGGTATGCGGAACTAAATGTCAAGCCATCAAACAACCCTCCACCTTATCTTTTTAAAGAAAATTTATAAATATCTTGAGAAATGATGAGTAAAATTATAATAGTATAACGTTGGGTGTGTTGGAATAGATGACAAGTACAGCATGAAATTTAGAATACGGGAACATTGATCTTATATGAACGTTGTTATATAAGCTCTACTTGACTTAAGTCAATAGCTATTATAAATATTTTGAAACAGACTGTAAATAAAATTAAATTAATTACTTTTTTTCTTGTGTATGGTTTCCCATAAACCTCCTTATAAGGAATTTTTTCTTATCTACGATTACTGCAATAAAAGTTTTGTATTTATGGTGTGCTGGATTTTCATGTCATAGGTTTTGAAAAATCATCATTTGTCCTAATTTATGGATAATTTCATGTTTTTAAAAATTTATTTATATATCCAGACTAATCTTAGATGTAGATAAGGTAGAGAAAGGAGTGAAGGTGGATTGTAGGAAGTAATTAATGATGAAATAACAGGAATAAATTTTGTATCTTTAAAGTTGCAGAACATTACAAATAAGTTGATCATTTTTGGGTCATTTATTAAATTCTAATATGATTAACTCTGTAATATGATTACAGAAATTTATAACGTGATCAATATCTGGACACTTACAATATTCATAACTATACATTGTTCTTAATCAACATTATTTTATAAAGTTACGGTTTTAACTGTCAACTGTTAATAGGATTTGAAATTTGTTAACAGAACTTGAAGGTTATTTTGAATTTAAAGAAACTTATGAGATTAAATGCAGAGATTAGTTAAGTTTACTTCCACTGACATAAGCTTAATCAAACTGCACTGACCTGAAACTAATTATGTGTTCTGAGTACACCTCAAACAAAAAGGAAGTTATTTATTTTTCATTTGAATATCTGTCATGTTTTTCCATAACTGTTTGAATATTAACTTTAAGTAAAAAATTCCATTATCAATTTTCCTGACGAATACGGCTTTGTAAAATCAAGGTTATGTAATTCATAATTAAAAGATTTAATGTTGAGAGTTTGTTAAGAAATTTCTTTCATTGTGTGCAAGGATAAGTAGGGTATTTCAGTTGTTGTGTAATTTATTTGAAGGTTCTGAGAAATTCATCATTTCTTAAAAAAACATTTTTAATGGATTTGAGGCAGAGAAATTTGACCTTAAAATGTACAAAAGGAAGAAAACAAGAGTTTTAAAACAAGAAATTACAAAATTTAAACGCAATGAAAAGTTAGTTTTTATTTTATTATTTTTTAAATAAAATGTTTCCATCAGGGAATTTGATATTTAAGAATATTTTCTCCCAAATGCAAAACAGCACAAAATCACGATTTTTAGCATCAATGTAAATATCTCAAAATTATAACAAAACTAGATCCTGCTTCTTGGAATGATTTGTCAATGGCTTGAAAGAATTAAATTACTGTACAAGAGCTTCAGGCAAAATGTCACGAGCCAATGGCCTTGTTCTCAAGCGAGGCCAAGCAAATATAAGGGCAAGATGAAGCGTTTTTCAAGGTATGAGGCAGGCAACACTAGAACACTAGTCACCATGAATTTATTCCCCATAACTGCATTTGCTATTCTCCTCTGTTTCAACTCTGCATGTAAGTATACACTAAAATTTATTTTAAACTCAAATGAGTTCATTTATAATAGATTATTTTGATCGGAAAGAAATTTTGCACTGTTAGAAAATATTTTCCCACTGTTGCAATTATTTTTCAATTTTTAGAAATAATTATTTTCGCATTGTTAAATATTTTTTTTTCCCGAAGTAAATTGAGTAACCTGAAGGTGATATTTGGTTAAAACGTGTCGCTAGCCTTTTAGCAAAGTGCGTACCAGCATGACTTGATTGCTAGGTCAAAGGTGCAACAACCTTTTTCAGTGGATACAATTGAGTTACGGTCGAGAAATAAGAAGCTAATACCGCATTTAGATCACCGCCCTCGTCATGCTCAAAGAATAAGACAATGCGATTTTTTAAATTACATTCTAATTACTTTTCAAAAAAATGTTTTTTAAGTTGCAATATCGTGAGACTACAATATGTATGAAAATTTCAATTCCTTGAATTCCACTCTTTGAATACAATTGGAATGTATTCGTGAACTGAATTGATTAGAAAAATTTATTACTTAAATCACTAACCTAATTGGTCAGCAATTCAAAAACTAATTAACAAAACCTGTTGACCTTCTCTATCTTGTTAAAATGATATTGAAAAATCCAATTGGCTATTTTAACAATCAAAAAATAACTTTTTATCAATCAACAGTAAAAATCAATCTATTTTAACAGTCAAAAACTTTTATTTTAACAATCAAAAAAAAATCTTATTTTAACAATCAAAAAAAAACTTATTTTAACAATCAAAAAAAAAACTTATTTTAACAATCAAAAAAAATCTTATTTTAACAATGAAAAAATAATTTTCTAACAATCAAGAAATATTTTTTCACAAACCAATAAACACCCATTTTTTTTTTCTAACGTTCATGTTGACAAAAAGAAAAAACTTCCACCTTAATCCCAAAACCATGACCTAAATTTTAGAGTATCCTCACTAAGATTCAGGGAATTTCCACTCGAGGTCAAGCGAGTCATGTACCCGAGAGTCCTCCTTTGAGCTATAAATTGTGCCCTGGGGTTGTTAAGAGTCCAAGAAAACCCCCATTAAAGTTGTGTAATAAAAAAAAAAAAGAAACTATAAAGATTCTGAGTCACACTTAAGTCTGACATACAAGTTCAAAACACCATGCCAGATAGGCAAGTGATTAAAAGGTGGAGAAGGAAATACGAAAGAAATTAAATATAAATAAATCCAAAAGAAATTGCACTAAGAGGATAGTGGAATAACTTTTTTAATACTTATATAAGCATCAAAATATTATTTAGTAAAAATTTTAATTGCAAATGGATTGCCAGAAGAAAAACAGACCTGTTGCCATTAAAAAAACGGACAATGCAAAACTGGATATTTTCAAAATGCCAGATGAATCATAATAGTACAAATTTAAGCACAGTGAATGACCCAAAACACAGCCTAAAACGTGGCCTGATTTACATACGTGTTTTGAAAAATAAGAATAAAATTAAGGCGATACCACCCATAGGCCTGTTATTGGTTATGTACTAGTTTAGTTTTGTAATTTTTTTTAATATGTGACCTGTAGGCTTCTGTAGAAATTGTTAGGAGTCAATTAAGAAAATAAAACTGCTGTTTTATAAGATTTTGTATTAAGATGGTCAACCTGATTTAAAATCCGGTTTCCAATTTCTTGGTTCAATTCTTATCTCTCTTCCTGCTTTCTTCGCCTTAATAAAAAAAAAATCTCTTCATCTTTAAGTTATCATTTGACCTGTTTTCCATGCTATGCAAAAGAGTGATGAAACTAATTCTCCTTAAAAGCATTTCCCCTATGAATAGAACAAAACTCTCTATGAAATGATGTGTCACTGAAAAACAAATGCAACACACCTTGTGACGAACAATAAGAGGAAACTAACAACAAGGGGGACTCATTAGTCCTTAATGACCTCAATCATGTTCATATTGTGTAAAACCAACAGAACTTTTATCAACCTTGAGGATTTGTTAGAGGTCGTTAATTTTTTTTTTTTCAACTTTATTTCAAGTTGGTGCTGAAGAAAACAAAACAGAAACATGTAACAAAGAAAACTGTCCATGGCCTTTATGGAATCATTACGAAGCTAAAGGCTGCCAAGCTATTTACAAGGATGGAAATTGCTGTCCTGTAGCCTTCAATTGCTGTAAGTTATGCAATTATTTTCCCATTGTCTCATTATAATAAATACTTGTACTTAACAGCTGGATTTGACAATAATGGTGCTGATGGTAAGATAACTGCAATTTTTTTTAGCTGATTTTTTTTCCAAAATACTAAAGTGTTATAATTACAGATGGGTGTCAGTTCAAAGGCAAAACCTACAAACAAGGTGAAGTGATCAATACCACAAATCCCTGCCACAAATGCAGATGTGCAGCTAAAGGAATTACAAGTTGCACAATTTCTGAGTGTTTCACTGAAGCTAATTTACCAAATTGTATCCCACTTTTTGTACACTCCGAGTGCTGTCCTATGAATCAGTATTGCTGTAAGTGTATTACTAGTTGCCATTTTACCACTTTATTAATGGCTATTTGAATTACAGTGCCTTTAGGGAAAAAATCGCTTGAAGATGTTGGTAAGTAAACATTGTCAGTAAAAGTAACAGCACTATAATAATGTAATTTTAATTGTAGAAGAAGCTGTCACTTGTAAATGGGATGACAAAACCTATGTGGAAGACCAAATAATTGAATTGAAAGATCATCCATGCTTGACTTGCATTTGCAAAAAGGGGTTCAATGGACCCACTAGCCCTTCTTGCAAGAAAGTGGAATGTAGCTTCCCAGGCAATAACTTGAAAATGAAACGTGGCTGTGTTCCTGTATACATGAAATCCCGTTGCTGCTCAATCGACTGGATTTGCCGTAAGAAATTTCCCTTTAAAACAACCATTTTGTAATTGTTTGAATAGTGGACTAATGTTGAGACGGCTTGTGATATTTTGTGGCGTTATGGTATCCTGTGGGACGAAACACAAGAATCCATTTAAAACAAAAATTGAAAAAAACAAGGACGTCCACTTTCAATAAATATCCACTAACAACTGCAAGGGGAAGCTATAGATATAACGTTATGTATTTCTTAATTCATTTAGCACCCATCGAAGATGAAGCCGAAGACAAACCAATTGAAGGTGGCTGCAGGTTTGGTGAACGTTACTTCCCTCTCGGAGAATCCCTTGACTTGCGTGATCCATGCACAACTTGCAATTGCACTACCCCTCCTGACTTCACTTGCATCAGACAGCAATGCTCAGGACCACCAAATGGAGATTTTGTCAACTGCGCTCCAATGCCTGCAAGATCAGCTCAGTGCTGCCCTGAATTCAGATGCCTGCCACCCGGATCTGTACCACCTGGCATGCCCTTTCATGAAGGGCAAGGAGCGCCCAGACCTCCTCCACCACCAGCAAGTGCATAAATAGGGAATCAATTTGCACTTCATTAAATTTAAATTTTGATTAATATACATAAAGTCATAAATCATCAATTTCAAAAAAAGACAGGCATTTTTTTTTAAATCGAGCTAATGCTAAATAGCTTTAGGTTTTTTTTTTCTTTACTTTTAATTTTTTTTTAAAATGCAATGTTTTCTAACTCTCACCAATTATTTTTAGTTGTCAATAGTATGCATAGATTTGTTTGCTTTTTGTTCAATTTTCTTAGCTTCAGCAAATGTGTAGGAAAAAGTTTGAGTTGTTGTTGTGTAAATCTTTGTAATAAAATTTGGAATTTTTTTTTGGAAATTATTTTGCAACTTTCTCTGCAAAGAATTGTTTCTTTGTCAGGTTCAAAAGTTCCTGGGCAAACGATTTAATGCCTTCACACACTTTGATTCCAAATCTTTCTCGATCTTGGAAAAAGATGAAGACATGAAAAATTACTTCTTTTGTCGAAACGAGTTTCAAAACATGAAAAATAAGTTAACATATGTCATCATCACAGTATTTGCACTCGAAAATTTAACACGACAGGCAATGTCAGCAATGACTGCTACAAGGGGTAACCAGCATATATGCCTGCATCAAGTTAAAACTGCTGCATAAAAATATCACGCACATCTGGACCTTTTGCTTGGAGCCCAGGTTTTATTTGTAAAGGATGCATGAATGAATTTAACAAAATTGTTAAGATTGTCATCCAGCTTAAAAAGACTAGTTTTCGCTCGCCAGCGGCTGCCAGGGCCAAAGCGACGAACAACTCGGAAAATATAAAGTCAAAACCAGCAAAAAAACCAAAAAGTATTCGTCAGCTGTATCTTGGATTTATTTTTATTGTTCTTTTTTACCAAAAATGTGGCCGAATTCGCTAACGGTCCTCGGAATTGACATAAACAATGCCAAGTAAAATGAATTCCTCCTGCAGAGTAATTATTTCCGTCTCGTTACTTTTGGTTTTGTTTTTCGTAATCTGTTGAAATTCCTTTACCTGCAAGCGTCACTGTTGAACATGATTTCGTCCTAATCTTTGTAAACGATATGATTGCTTCCGAACGAAATTCTGGAATTATGTCATCATATTCTCACAAACGTTTGAGGATCATGTGATGCACATAGAACAAGTTCTGTCGCGATTGCAAAAAGCATTCGAATTACCCTTCGAGACGGCGAAAACTTATTGTTAACAATCGTCCAAAAAGGTCCCTCAACCATGTCGTCGTGGCCGGCCTTTGAAGTTCACTGAAAAGGTTTAACTGCAAGTTTGGAGAAATCTAAATTTTGCAGGAAAGAAGTCAAGTTTTTGGGCCA
>JAQGAS010002331.1:0-11142 GCA_034686365.1 Pachymerium ferrugineum
CGAACCAGTCGGGGTTGGCGCCAATCGATCTTTTGACGTTCCTCTTGTATCTTTCCTTCCTTTAGGCGACTGGTCACAAGATGTTGGACGTTTCGTTTTGGTGATTCTCTCCACTTCTGATTGTCTCTCTGTCAATTTATTAGTGAAAACTTTGTGTTCTTCAATGAGTCTCTCGATGACTGGATTATCGTCGGGTAATGGTTTGGCTTCTAAATCGACTAAAGTTTTTTTTCTCTTCTTCAACCTTTCGAGTAATTCTGGCAGATCTATCAAAGATGCTAAGTGATCGTCCAGTCGTTATTGACGTTGTTTAGCCCACATTGATAACTGTGGAAAAATAATTCACATTCAATATTAGAAAATAATTTATACTTTTATACTACCCTCGTCCCATGTGGTTTGAATGATAGTGATCCAGTGTTTAATCACCGGTAATGCGTCAAGATGAGATTTCTTGCGCCGTCGTTCATTTCATTCATAAATTTCCTATGATCCGTAATCTGGTCTTGAGTCATGGGAACATTTTCGAGCAACGGTCCGGCGAATCGGCGAAACTTCATCTCAGCGTCAGACAGCCACTCTAGAAGAATGTTCACCTTCTTGTGCAGCTCTTCTGCTTGTTTGAGAGCGCCATCCAAACGACGTTGTTTCGTGTCGCTAAATTTGGTGATCTTATCCCACATTTTGTCCAACTCTTAAATTTGAGACTGAATGTTTCTTGTGTCTTCAGCGTTTGCCGTTTTAAGTAACTCCCTGCACGTCTTGCGCACCGAGTCCATGTTGGCTTGTCGTCCTTTCAGTTCTTCTTTAAAGGACTTGTGTTGGTCGACCAACTTTACCAGCTTGCGCTGCCTATCGACCGATTTGGCGCAAACGGAATTCCATTTGCTCTTCAGGTCGGTCATCATGCCCTGCATGACGGGTGTCGCTCGTGGGCGCCTTTTCCTTCAGCGTGCGACCGCGCCGCATGCACGTGTCGTATTCCACTTGTTTCGTTCCGTTGGAATTCCTTATGTGTGTTCCGTTGGTGCTTGATTTTTTTCTGGATCGTTACTGGTCATATCGTCGATGGCCTTTTCAGATTTACCCAGCTGGCCAGCCAATTCATAATATCGGTCCATTCGTCGTGGAACTCTTTGGCCTCTTTGTATCCGTGGTCAAGAGCCCGCGTTCCCATTGGTGCTGTTCGTTGACGAGTAGCTTTTTGAACAGGATCACAGCTTGTTCCCACAACTCTTTCCCAATGAGAAATTTAGCACGGTCAGTTTCATTGGTGGAGAGAAATTTAGTACGATTAATTTCAATGGGAAAGAAAGGTGGGGGAAAGCTAAAAATGTGTGTGGATAAAGTGGTTGGGAAGACGTGTATTGAAATTAAATGATCTACTTAAACAATTTATGTGGATAAAAAGGATACAAAGATGTGTATTTTAAAATAAATTCCAGTACAAGACTGATGATTGTGTAGAAGATATGGGTCTAGAGAAGCACCATGTTGGTTTAGAAGGTGTTTGGTCTATGTCATGTAATGTAACTTCAAATATAATAAATATTTCAGACTAAAACTTTCCGTGCATTAAGGGGCAGTAAAGGTGTGTATTTTAAAACAAATACTTTGATGGAGTGAAGCAAGTTATAGAAGATATGGCTGGCTCTGGGTCTAAGGACGCCATATTGGTTTGGAAGGTGTATTTGGTCTATGTCATGTAACTTCCAGCGTAATAAATATTTAAGACTAAAACTTGTTGTGGATATAGGGGCAGTAAAGGTGTGTATTTTAAAACAAATACTTTGATGGAGTGAAGCAAGTTATAGAAGATATGGCTGGCTCTGGGTCTAAGGACGCCATATTGGTTTGGAAGGTGTATTTGGTCTATGTCATGTAACTTCCAGCGTAATAAATATTTAAGACTAAAACTTGTTGTGGATATAGGGGCAGTAAAGGTGTGTATTTTAAAACAAATACTTTGATGGAGTGAAGCAAGTTATAGAAGATATGGCTGGCTCTGGGTATAAGGACGCTGGCGAAGTTAAGCCCCATTTCTTTCTTTCTTTTCTTTCTTTCGTCATCTGTCTTTTGTGGAGTTCAAAAAGAGTGTGACACCTGCTTCTTTTTTCCGGTTGTTGTTTTCGGAGCACTGAGCTGCGTTTGGTGATTTGAGTGCTTTTTTATTGACATTTTTTAAATGTTTTCAATGTGGTTAACGGTCTGCGCTTTGTTAACATTTTCTTCTTACGTAGAAGATAAATGCATAAAACTGCACAATAAAATTTAATTACTATACCGATGAAATTCATTGACGTCAATAACTTACGTATTCACAGTAGTAGAGTGTTGTGTGGTGTTAATCGTAAGTTTTATGACTCATTGAATAGAACAGCTGTGAGAAACATTTTTTCTTTCTTGAAATTATGTTCAGAGTTCGATTAACTGTCTGTGCTTTATTGATGGTGTCTTCTAACGGAGAAGACAATATTTTTTATGCTTATAAATTCGATAGTACGGGTGAAAGATTGTCTTATGCTGCATTTCCTAACGCCGTTCCAAAAGAATTGAAAGAATTCACTGTTTGCTTATGGTCACGAACAGATCCAAAGGACAAGTCTCCTCGGTCTAAAGGAATTTTTACCTACAATGCAAACAAGTGTGAAAATTGCATTACAATGTTTATTAAACACGGCAATCGCGGTGAGATTTATTTTTTTAATAACAGTTTTCCAGAGGAGATCACAAAAATTATCACAAATTTGTTGTTCAGCTCCCAGAATGTTAACTCTTTAGACTTGCAAATTGTGATATTTTTTTTATATTTGTCACCCTGTTGTAAGTGGAAATGAATCAGCTCATGGAGGAGTAAAACGGTCCCTTTATTTCGAGTAGAAATAGTTGCGACGCAGTTTCAAAAATTCTAACAGTTTTCTGATGAATTGCAGCTAAGCTAGAGCAATGCTGCAGCAAACTGATGAAAAATTACAGGGTCGGATTTACCCCCATGAGGCACATAGTACATCCATTAACCCATTTTACATCAGTTTATATACTGTGAGGCTTTTTTCAGGGCAAGGCCTTAATCCTATCTAGGCCTTACTCGATAAATCAGGCTCTGGAAAATTATAACTTTTGAGTCAAATTATTGCTTCTTTAATTGCAGGGCCGGCCCTAGGGTACTTGGCGTCTTTTTTCCTTGCATTACGTCGCAGAGCGGTTGAGCCGGCCCTGCTTATTTGGCATGCGCAGTTTCAAAAATCTTAAATCACCAACTTTACAGAGTTGCTGAGAGTTTTAAAGGGAGATGTTATTTTAGGATTGTCCCCTCACAAGCAAAAACGTATAACAGAAACGTCCATTCAAAATAATATTGTAGATCTGGGAGAGAACATTATTGCGTGTGTTTCATCACATGACTAATGATTTCTTATTTTATTTTAGCTGTATTCCACGTCAAAGGGCAATCGAAGGTGATTTCATTTAAGCTCAATGAAAATGATTGGTTGCACACATGCTTCTCGTGGTCTCATCGTGATCATCTTATGAGTTTTTACTTTAACGGCAAAAAATTTCCGTACGCTATCTCTGATTACGCTAGGAGGCCTCGAATTGCAGCGCAAGGAACTGTAGTACTTGGGCAGGATCAAGATCTTGATAAAAACGGCCGTGTTGCCCAGAATTTTGATAAAGCTCAATCGTTTACTGGAGAAATTAGTGAGGTTCATTTCTGGAATAAAAAATTGTCTGACAATTCTAGTAAGTCGTTTTTTAAACTGATATGTATTGTTTAAAAAATCGACTCTTTTTAGTTCGGGATGTCTATCGATGCAAGAATATCACTGGAAATGTCATCAATTGGATGGAAAAGCCATGGAGTTTGTATAATGTATTCGTTGAAAAAGTCAAACTTCCATGTAGAAAATAGACTACAATTTTTAGTAATGTTAAGTGTAGAATTATTTCATTAAACATAAATTCATGTTTATTCATCGATTTCCTACTTCATGAAAATATCTTTTTTTTTATTTGTGGAAACGGCTGAGAATTGTAGAATTTTTTTTTTTACAATAGCCAAATTTTATTCAGATCAGAGGCTTTTTTGTATTGTACTTTTTGGTTTATTTGCACTGGATTACAAAAGAAAAAAATAAAGATTAATGCCGCCAGCAACAGCTGAGGTCATACGCGGCGAGAGCGTGTTGCAGCTCCAATGCCAATGCAAAAACAAACTAATCTAAAAGCCAAACCAGAAAACAAACTAATCTAAAAGCCAAACCAGAAAACAAACTACCATAAACAACACAAAGCAGACTCCAACAAAGACGTCATAACGCGAAAGCGCAGGTTCAAAAGCTTCAGCACAAAGGCTGCACCCAATAAAATAAAATTCAGAAAAAAAGCAACAATGACAATCTTAAGCCTAACAATAGTTTCAACTATCCATATCAGCTTTCTGTCTTAGCTTCATTAATTCCACTTCTTATCCTAAAAGTATGGTCCAAGAAAAGCGTTATTAGATAAGTTATTAGACAAGCAGACGTACGCAGGTAACCCAAGTTTGCTACACATTTGTAATGCAATTATTTAATTTGTAATTTTTTTAGACCATCTTCCCCAGTGGCTAAATCAAAAATTAATTTAGCCACTCTAATCAACTTTGGCACTTTTGCAGATTTACCAAAAGGTAAATATTATTACGGTTATTAAACTTTCATAATTAATTTTTTCTGTTTCCAGCAAATGCAATCTCATTGCAAGTCTATGACTTAAATGTACAAAGCAACACCTTTTCGTTAGCGTCACCTATTAACGTTATATTAAAAGAAGAGTTGGGCTCCGGAGCCTTCCGTAGAGCCCAAAAGGCAGAAAAAGAGTAGTTTCAGCTGCAACAAACGAGGGTTAAATTTAACTTGGGGCCAACAATCCGATTATTGTTTGTCAAAAACCTTTTAAAATTAAAAGCAAGTGACAAGAGGGAAAAATAACTGTGATGCAGATAAGAAAACCAGAAGACATTTATCCAACTATAACTGTCTTCAGATCTTATGAAAAGTTTCACTGACAGGTAACCCCTAGTCAATCGAAAGAGGTCCTAGAGCAGTTCGTGCTTCTTGCCTATAGCTGAGCTTACTTGGCAGAGGACTAGTGCCCTATCAATTTTAAAACAACTAATAAACAGCATTACATCACAATGTTAGTTACTTGTATTAGGCTCGTTTAGCAATTCGAAGTTTTGCAATGGCACACTCAATTTTGGTTAAACCAGGGGCTCATAAAATTGAAAGAACAAAATAAGTTAGGCTAATCTCGGGCTGGAAAAAGTCATTTCTGTATCTAATTACAGAAATGACTTTTTTCAACCAGAGATAAGTGAGTGGAGAGTTACAAAGAAAAAAAAAATAATAAATCAGCCGAGTTCATACTCGGCGAGGGCAAAACCAAATAAGGACAACTCGAGAATGCAGACAAAACCAGCAAAATCCACACGTGAACAAAACAATTCAAACTAAAAGCTATTAAACCTGAGCTTCCAAGGTGCCAACAGACCTCCAAGAGGATCCCAGGGAAGTCGGACATGTTTTACTTGCTCTATACGTATATTCACGTAAAGTATTCAGGCACAGGTGAAAAAATAACAGAGCAATGGAGAAATAAGAACTAGATTCAAAACCACCAGCAACTTTGTGAAGCTCGTGATATTGAACCCTAATCTACGCATGCCCAACGACAGAGAAATAGCAGGCGACTGGCCACGTAACGAGAGGTGAGCCCGAAAATACAAAAAAAATCAAGACTCCGCTTCAAAGGCCTCAAATGATATACAACCCGAAAGAGAGCACTAACGATGATGAGAAAGCGGGGGTTCAAAAGCGTCTGCACACAAACTGGCAACCGGAGACGAACGAAATGTACCTTGAGCAAGCTGCACACCCCAGTAATGAACAGGATCAAAAATTCTTAAAGAAAGAAAAGAATCAAGCCTAATGTTACCAGCAGCTGTCAGGGAAATACGTGACGTGCGACAACCGACAAGGCTTAGCTAAGCGATGCACTACAGCACTATAATCCAAGCACACGATACAAACGAAGCCTAGACTGGGCGAAGAGGCAAAATAGGAGGAATCTCCCACCCAAGAAAAACAGAACAGCAGATAAACAGTAGGCCTCACACACGAACAAAGAGGTCCCTATCACTCATTGCCCGCTAGTATCCTGCGGCAATATAAATACTCGTCCCGCGCTTACGACTATTCTAAATTGTATTCTTCACGTTGGCTGATCTTTTAATACCTAATACTAACACTCGAAAAGTTACGTATTATAAACTTTCTAATGGTTTCTTGTATTTTAAGAGAACTATTTGTTACACGCATGAATACAGTGTTAAACTGCAGGCGCTACAGTCAGTGCAATCTAGTGTCCAATTTTGAAATTAGAAGTTTCATTATCAAGCATCTTTTTTTTTCTTTTTTTTTTATAATAACCATTTTTGTTATAAGCCTCTAATTACACCATCTGAATAAAATTTGGCTATTGTAAAAAAAATTTTTCTACAATTCCCAGCCGTTTCCACAACTAAAATTTTACGACATTTTCATGAAGTAGAAAATCAATAAATAAACATGAAACCATCTTTAATGAAATAAATTGTACACTAACATAACTGAAAAGTGTAGTCTTCTACTTTCCACATGGAAGTTTGACTTTTTTAACGACTGCATTAAACACATTCCATGAACTTTCAATCCAATTGATGATATTTCCACTTATATTCTTGCACTGATAGACATTCCGAACTAAAAAAAAGTTGTTTTTTTAAACAATACATATCAGTTTAAAAACAACTTACTGGAACTGTCTGATAATTTTTTATCCCAGAGATGAACCTCAGTAATTTCTCCATTAAACGATTGACTCTTTTCAAAATTCTTAGCACTAACAAGGCCGTTTTTATTTAGATCTTGATCCTGCCCAATTACTATAGTTCCATGCGCTGAAATTCGAGGTCTCTTGGTGTAATCAGAGATGGCGTACGGAAATTTTTTGCCGTTAACGTAAAAACTCATTACATGATCACGATAAGACCACGAGAAGCATGTGTGCAACCAATTATTTACACTTTGCTTAAATGAAATTAACTTCGATTCCCCTTTGACGTGGAATACAGCTAAAATAAGATAGAAATCATTAGTTAATGTGTTGAAACAAATGCTACAAAGTTCTAAACAGTTAACGTCATTTAGTAACATGAATAGCAAATTTGTGATAATTTTTGTCACTCTTCTAGGGAATACGGTTATTTAAAAAAAAAAAACAAATCTCACCGGTTCTGCTGTGTTTAATTAACATTGTAATGCAATTCTCACACTTGTTTGCATTGTAGGAAAAAATTCCTTTAGACCGAGGAGACTTGTCCTTTTGATCTACTCGTGACCACGCACAAATAGTGAATTCTTTCAACTCTTTTGGGACGGCATTAGGAATTGCAGCGTAAGACATTCTTCCATCAGAGCTATCGAATTTGTAAGCATGAAAAAATCTGTCTTGCCCGTTGGAAGAAACTATTAACAAAGCGTAGATAATTAACCGCATATTGTACTGCACAACGTTTTCAAGAAACAAAAATGTCTACTCACGGATGTTGTGCAAGATGTCATAAAATTTAAAACGAGCATAAAACAAAACTTCGTTGCTGTGAATAAACAATTTATGACGTCAATAAATTGAATTCGCAGTAATGAAATTTTATGTAATGAAAGTTGCAGGATGTTGTAAAAATTTATATCAATTTTTAGCGTATTCGAGATACTCCACACTTAAAGAGAAATTCAGCATGTCAACTTACATTTTACTCTGGCTTTTTTTTAATCAATTGTGCGGAGCTGTCAGGTTTAGAACGACTGATTTCGATAGCGAAATTAGTCAATTATCAAGAGAACCACCTTTTATAGAATATGAACTACCTATTATGGTCGATATTGGCGATTTTACTTTATGTCATTGGTCCCAAGCTGGAAGTCTAGAAAGTCACATCGGTACAATTTTTTCTTACCCAAAAACAGGCATTAGTCTATCTGTTTTCCAAACGACGAAACAAGGTAAAACAAATTTCTGAGAATACACAAGAGTTTATTTACTTTTGGAAAGAATTAGTAAAAATCCTGAGAGCCAAATTGTAAATCAAACAAGCAATATGAAACATTTAAGGGAGCAGCCAAAAATTTACATCACGCCAAAATGTTTAACCTCTTTCTTTCTAGAATATTGCTTCCGTTGCATTCAGTAACCCATTCCTTTGCAAACGTCACTATTTTAGGTTGTGCTTTAAATTATTTTGTATTGTAAAAATTGCACCTTATCTATTTTCAATTTTGTAGCTGACGTCATGCTTCATGCTAGAGTTTTCTAATTTTAGTCACGTTACAGCATCACGTTTGCTAATCTTTAAGCGCGTAACGTAATGTATGAAAAACAGGGCAGATGATTAAAAGAAACACATTCAGAAAAATTTCAATAATTTGATGAAAATTTTTCAGTTTTCCTGCAATAATATGAAGCACCCAGGAAAAACTGAGTTTCTGCTGAACTTGGAATACAAAGTGTGGGCAAAAGATTCTCTAAAGATACCGCAACTTAATTTCCTTATTTAATACTAATTTGCAGGCACATTGGACCTCTTAAGGCTGCCGATTACTGAGGACCTCCAATTTTAAATCAAAAATACAAAGTTTTGAAACTAAAAAAAAAAAAAAAAAACTAATCCACTTCTACTTGGTGAAATAAGACAAAAATAAATCCTTCCTTTTATTATTATTATTATTTATTTTTTTATTTATTTTCTTTTTGGGGTCATTTTTTGAGGGACGCAAACTCAGTTTTTCCTTGGGGCAGCCAAATGACCGAGACCGGTCCTGTATTAATTAATAGGCTTTGAATAAGGGGGTCAGAATAATAAAAAAAAGTTTAAAATCTGTGCGTAGGCATTACTTGATCAAACGAATTTCTTTTTTCAGTGACTTTGATCATGGATGCTGAAAGAAAAACCTTAGGCCTCACCAACAATTCGATATTTGGCAGATGGGTTCATTTATGTTCAACTTGGATTGACACTGAGAAAAAATGGAACCTTTTTTTTTTAGGAAATCTAATTGGTACACAAGAGTTCACAACCAGTCAAAATATTAAAAGAAATGGAATAGTGATATTAGGTCAACGAATAAAAAAGGGTACTGATCCTAAATCAGGATACACTGCAGAATTTGTTCCGGGAAAAGAGCTGACTGGTAAACTCACGCAACTCCATATGTGGAATAGAATTCTTTCCAACAGTGAAAGTACAATTACATTCCAACAGAAAATAAAAACGGCAGTTTTACTGCAGTTTATTTTCTCAAGAGTGCTTTGAACTTTTCTTTACTACACTTTATACTAAAAACTGTATAAATGTTTATCGCACTTACGTAAAAACTACTGCAATAAAACTGCAGTTTTCTTTTTTGCTACATTACAATCAATTGAAAGCAAAACTAAAATATATTCTCATTCTGTAGTTCAGCAAGTCTTTGCATGTAACTTTACGGAAGGAAATATACTCAGATGGGCTGACTTCAACTCGGAGAATACTGTTGAAGGTTTATCAGGAGTTCCGTGTGGATGTGATGATGTTTGAAAGTCACAAATCGGAGAGTTTACACATCTATTAAATTGCTGTCTGTTATACAAATAACAAAAAATCAAAATGTACAGTAAATCTAGGAGGGGAAATAAAGATCAATAAAATGTTTTTTCAATGACTTCAACATTTTTCGAACGTAAAACAAGTTTAAGGCGCTAGACGTTGAGTAAAAGGGAAATACTTAAAATCCTTTTGGCGACTACAATGAAATCTCTTACGCTATTTTGTATCGAGATTTGCCCCATTTCCCTCATAAACCATGGTTTGCTATGCTGTTTCGTTTCTGTGACATGCCCCTTGGTAAAATTCTGAATTCTTTGACTAAGTTTTGTATTTCGGCTCAAATCAATGCCAAAATCGCAGAATGTTAGATTTGGAAATTTCAGCAGTTGTTCTACATAATCTGTTGAAAGTATACTACCTTTATTTGCTCAAAATGCATTATTGTCATCATCATTGGGGCAAAAAAAAAAAAAAAAAAAAAAACCCACAAAAATGGTCATACCGAAAAAGAAAATACGAAAATTGTTTTATATTACATAGTAAATAAATCTTCATATTAAAAACAAGTAGAAAGAATAAAGTCATAAAAGTTTAAAGTTCATCCAAAAAAATTAATTACAAATTGGTGAGTCAGTCAAAAGTTTACAAAACAGGTCTGCTCACTGGCGCCATAACTACCATACATGATTCAGTACAAGATCCCCTTTCACATGACGTCATTTATGACTGCCGCATATTTATTTATTACTCATTTGAAAATGTAATGTAATAAGTATAAACAAAAGAGAGAGAAGACTTCCCAAGGAGGAACAGAACCCACAAGAAAACGACACCCCTTTTCGATTGGAACAGGGGAGGCACCGTAACAACAACCTCACCAACATACCAAACGAATGAGCTGCAGAAGGTCTAGCATAGTGGATAACTAAGTCCGTCATTAGCTACCTGCTACCATCAATTGTATAAATGCCTCGTATTATCGTTTGAAACAGATTTTGAATCTTTAAAATCGAGGTTTGTAAAGCTAATTTTTATATTCAAAATTTATAATCCTCTATCGCGGACAAGAGAAGCGGGTAAAAGCAACGTATTATTTCAAAAAACTTGAAATAACAAACGTCTCGCACTTTCTGCTCGTGAAAGCGCTTTATTCCGTTTTAAGATTGGCAGTCCGCCTTAAAAATTCAAAATTTTTATCCTCAAAACCCGAACGAGAACCTGTCCTAGCCGCGAGGGATGATTGGCAAGAGTTCCAGAAGCAAGTTTTGATCGCTTGTGCAGGGGGATTCCATGAAATTCGAATTTCTCCCAGCCAAAAATTATTCTCTTTAACGTTGCCTGCTAGATTGCTTCTACTTCTCCCGCACCTTTGCGTCGGTCGTCCCAAATTTAATTATGTAACTAGTACATTCCCATTGCGTTGCAATGGGCTTACGAAAATTGTTCTTTCACCACGTTTTGTCTAAAATCGGTTA
>JAQGAS010002332.1:0-11135 GCA_034686365.1 Pachymerium ferrugineum
TGATCCCAACGAGCCAAGCCAAAGTGAGGCCAATCAGACAACCGCGATTTGATTTCATGAAGCTTGTTATCAACCTGACCTGTCATTTTGAAGAGAAAGAGACTTGCATCACGGCACAGTTGAACCTTGGGAAAAATCTCTCGACCGTTTTAGGCACTATGCAAGCAGGGGATGACGAGTTCGAGATGCAGGTGGCTGTATCACAGGGTTGACTTTAACCCTCGCCTATATTACACCCTGTATCAGTAAAAAACTTAAGCACCCATTATACATTGCGAGTTGGGTTTATTTTAACAGTACCATTCACATCGAGGGAATAAACCTCCCAATAAATCCTGGGTTGTTTAAACATTTTGCAGTTTCACCTCTCAAAATCAAGGGACCCAAACCTAAAAAAAAATTAAACAAACAAGGCGGAAAATGATGATCATCCGCCGTTGATGGGGCGATGTCGCTTCGGCAGTTCTAATAATAGCTGCAGTTGTAATAATGGTGGCGCAGATGGAATTCATTTCCGGTTACACCTGTTATTAGAACACTGCGGCCATTATTAGAACTGCCGAAGCGAAATCGCCTCAGTAGATTACGTAGAAAGAAAGAAAGAAAGAAATAAAGAAATGAAGAAAGAAGATGTAGCTTCAGCTTAATTTGTTTTGTTTCTGAATTCAGAGAACTATGAACCACAGTTTCCAGAAGGAAGAAGAAGGCTTAACGCCGCCAGCGACAGCTAGGGTCATACGCGGCGAGAGAAGACTAAGCTACAGAATCAAAGCAAAAACAAACCAGAAGGAATGACTACAGTGTATTACCTTAATGGCATTGAATTATTTTAAATTAAAAGAGAGTTAGTAAAGGAAGAAGAAGAAGAAGAAGAATAAGGCTTAACGCCGCCAGCGACAACTAGGGTCATACCACAAAAACAGACAAAGCTCGCAGAGGTGCGGATATCAGTTTTCGAACCATCGGTGAAAACAGCCCCATAACCAGAGTAATTCAGGCGGTGCTGCAAATACAACGACTTAAACTGGAAGACGGAAGTGTGGCGTAAGTAAAGGAACATATATGGTCACCACAAAGTTTACATTTTTACAACTTGACATTTAACATGGATTTCTATAGAAAAATGTCTAACTTATCCACTAACCTACGTAAAAATAAAATGTTTTGGTGACTATACCTGTACAATACACTATAATAATGGAATGACTTGGACAAAGTATGGAAGTTCTTCAGATCAACGCAACCTTAAACATCTTACAATCTTATAATCATAATATCAAACCAAAAAAAAAGGCTTTTCCGCTGCCAAGTCTGTGCTTTAGCTGTTTGTATGGCACTATAGCTAATGTAAAAATATTTTTGTCAACAACCCGAGTGAAAGAATAATAGATCCTTATTCGCACGGTGGGTTTTGGTGAGTGACATTAAGTGATTCAATATCAATCCAACAACACCTACATACCAATTCAAATATAGGTGTAATGATACAATCTGGATATTTTTATCTTTTAAGATACAAATTAGAAAGTTTTCAAAGAGCCATATCCTAAAAATTCAATCATCTATTGCGACAGGAGGTAAAAAAACTGATGCCAATCACGATCTAAATTTAATAGGATACTCACCAATACCACTTGGCGGTTAAAGATAGCTTTAAATAAAGCAAGAAATAAATTTTTTACTAACAGCTAAAATTTCACTGGAAAAGAAATTACAAATCAATAATCAATAATAGAAGATAAAAACAACTCAGAATTAAACCGTGCTCAAAGAATAATACCCGAGTCGAACATCATCAATCATATAGAAAATCAAATTGATTATCAAGACATTAGGGTAACCGGCAGCCTATTAAAGCACTATCCACCATTAGAGCCAGGCTTTGTGTGTCAAAACCCTCTACTTCTTCCTACGCATCCATAACACCCTCCACCCTCATTCTTAGGGACAACCAAACGTTTTACTAAAGATGATCTAAAAATGTTTGTCAACAACCTGAGCGAAAGAAGATCCTTTTTCTGCTTTCAATGGGGCGATGTCGCTTCGGCAGTTCTAATAATGGTGGAACCGGAAATGAATTCCATCCGCTAGTGCCGACGCGCCACCATTATTACAACTACCGAAGCGACATCGCCCCATTAGAAGAAAAATGGTAGGCAAGACGTCGTAGTAAGAGAAAGAAAGAAAAAAAATGGAGAGCTTAACGTCGCCAGTCGCAGTTACAGAAAAATATAAAAAACATGTGCACCCCTGCAGCAATGATACAAAATAATCGTTTTACAAAAGATCAAATTACAATTGCAATTTTCGTTAAAAACCTGAGTGAAAACTCAAGAATCAAGAATCAAGAATCAAGAATCAAAAAAAAGATTCCAGCTACAAAAAAAGAAGCTGAAGATAGAAAAGATAAAAACATTCTCAGCACTAACAACTTGAGTGAAAAAATAAAGAGATTTCTTGGGTGTCAATAATTGACTTTAGATTCCCAAAGTTTTACAAAAATTCAAATAGTTGTACTTTGAGGAAAGAAAGAAGGGCACCCAAACTGAAATCTATTAATTTGCGAATCAGGAATTGCATCAAATAGTTGAGAATATATTTCTGAAAAAGAAAATTCCCTTGACAAGTTACTCTTTAGTGTTGGAAAAGAAAGAAATGTCTTAGTCTTTTGACACTTCCATTTTGAGCAACGTAAATTTGAAAATTAGTTGAGGTGACCAAACCAGCTTCTAGAACTATATGCGACGGGAGTTTCGTGACAAAAATTTCGTTACAAAACTTCCTTCCGAGTGCGAAATACTCTTCTGGTCATTTTCTATACATACATAGAATATTACCGGAAGAGAGGCCAAACAAAAAAAAACTTGAACAATTTTGATTTCGGCTTCTTTATTCCTCTTCCAGAATGGAGGAGAGGGCCAGGGCCATCCCGTACTTCACAATCCTATGCTTCTGCTTTTTAATTTGGTATTTTTTTTTACTGTCATTTTGATAGAGAGAGAAAGAGAGAGACTTGCATCACGGCACAGTTGAACCTTGGGAAAAATCTCTCGACCGTTTTAGGCACCATGCAAGCAGGGGATGACGACTTCGAGATGCAGGTGGCTGTATCACAGGGTTGACTTTAACCCTCGCCTATATTACACCTGTATCAGTAAAAAACTTACGCACCCATTACACATTGCGAGATTTTTGCAAATCAACTCCAATTTGGGTTTATTTTAACAGTACCATTCATATCAAGATGTATTAAATTGCAATGTAGTTAGAAAGGAAGAAATAAGGCTTAACGTCGCCAGCGGCTGCAATGGCCATACGCGACGGAACAATCAAATAACCAACAAAAATTCCGGGTAAAAAAAAAAGTAGACAGCTGAGATGATACGCGGCGAGAGCGCGTTCAGCCTAGAAGCTAAAAACCACAAGAACAGTCACATTTTCATTTCAGTGGATGGACAAATGTCAACACCAAACACCATAAATGCACTAGAAACGTTAGAAGCAATACAAGAAGAATCGAAAGAAAGAAAGAAGCAATAGAAGCAGATGAAGAAAGCTTAAAGGGACAATCAACCCTTAAGACATGTTGGGTTTAAATAAAAGATTGAAATGGTTTAAACACTTAAATTCTTAATTTTTAACCGTAATTTAATTTAAAATGAAAATATTCTATCACGTGATCCAAACCAACCAATGGGAACAATTTTTGTGAACTGGCTGGTCCACAACAATTCATCCCATTGGTTGGTTTACATCGTGTGATGGAATGTTATCATTTTAAACTAAATTACGGTTCTAAATTGAGAAATTTAAGTATTGCATACATTAGACGATTGCAATCTTTTATTTAAACCCAACTTGTCTCAGGGGTTGAGTGTCCCTTTAACGCCGCAAGCAGAAGAAAAATAGGGCCACGTCCAGTTGAAGCACATCAATCTACGACTGGAATACAAACAGAAATCTGTCCATTTTGTGGAAATCCAATACTTCAGAACCGGTTTGGTTATTCAATGTGTCCATAAAGTTTTAAATATGGAAGGCTACTTTTCTAGAAATAGTTTTTTCGGAGGAATAGAATTCTGGGCAGAAGAAACAGAAGAAGTAGTAGTAAAGGAATGGGGAGATGTGTCGTATTCTCCCATTCCGCTACTACTATTTCTTCTGTTTCTTCTGCCCAGAATTCTATCCCTCCGAAAAAACAATGAAAACTATGGAATTGAGTCTGGAGAATTGTTTTGAATTTAAAGACGAGCAGTGAGACCAAACAAGAAATCATAATTTTCATAATGTTTTTTCTTTTCGGTTGCTCTACGTTTCATCTTTCGAGCAATATATCAAAATCACATTTTAAATTTTAAACTCAACAATAATTGGGAACTCTCAAACTTACAAGCTAAGCCATAATCATACGCAAAGCCGGAAATCAAAATGCTAAGTGATTGTACATTTGTTTTAAAAACTTAAAATTTAAATTAAAAGTTGTCAAAAATAAAATTCAACTGAAAAATGAAATAAACCATAACCATAATTCCATTTCATTTTTTTACAGTTTAATTTTTAAAAATTCCCAAATGTGATTGTCGTCTTATACGACGGTAACAACGCCGTATTAAAGCGTCCCATAACACGTCGTGCTCAGATTTGGGAATTGTTAAAACCCGAAATTAAGCCAGGTAACTATTGTATATTTCAGAAAGAAAGAAAGAACTGGAGGAAAAACAAGATGATGGCCATTGCAGTGAGATAACTCCCATTATCTCCTCTCGGGCCTCAATTCCTGGGTGTGAAAGAATACAAACGAGCATAGTTAGGTGCTGATTTGTAATTAATGCAAAACTCAATTTCAGAAAGAATACGTTAAAAATATATTTGTAGGGTAATAATAATGGAAGTATGGACCGGAAAGCCAAAACATCTTTTGCTTTATGCCGCCAGTGGTAACAAACATTGATCAAATCAGCGTTAAGTGCTAGGGCCATATGCAACGGGACCCAAGAGAGACTTAAGTAGATGTACTTAAGTCAGTGAAAACAAAAACCAGAGAAGAAAAGGAAAAAAAAATTCAAACTGATGCATTACTGATATGCAGAAATGCATCAGTTTGAAATTTCTTCTCCTTGAACATTGATTGTAGTCAATTTTTAAAAATTTAGTTAAATAAAAAATAAATAATAAATTTTGAACAAATCTCAAAGCAGCCAGCAACTGCGGCCATAAAGCCTCATTTATTCTTATCGTTTACCACTACTTACAATACTTATAAATTATGGAGTTTACCGTTTCAGGACAACTAGCATTTAAGAAATTCAAATTTAACAAACGTTCCATAAAACGGGCCTGCGAGATGGCTTCACAATTTTTAATTGACCAAAAAGAAACACAAGTACAAGTCTCGTGTAGCAAACGGAGGTCATACGTGGCAAGAGTTAGTCAAACTTCAAAGCCAAACTCAATCCCTCACCTCACCACTACAACACCATTAAGTGTACTTAGTCATTAGTGACATAAACCAGAGAGCAAAAGAAAAGGAGACACGTACTAACACTGCAAAAACACACCACCATAAAGAGTGTAAGAATAGAAAGTCAGGTTCAACTCACGATTGACCTCACTATCATCTTCTCTTATTGGTCCATCAGAACAATAGCCAAAGCCAAAGCAAAACCAAATAAAGTTACAAGATAAAACTACAAGAACGAATCCGGCAGTAATGGAGGATCAAGTTCAGAGACGCCTGAACGTGGCGCATCACGTGGTAATTGGCGAGGACCGTACGAAGACACAACATCGTTTGCCCCCCCTGATGAGAGAAAAAATTTTTAAGAAAAGAGCGGTTAACGAGTTTAAGTTGAATAGCACGAAACCTTTGATAACCATTTTGAAAAAAGAGAAGAAAAGATTCAGGTTGCTTAAAAGCCCAGATATGGACAAATTAGTCTCAACTTAATGTAAGAAATGTCATTAACAAGTGGGATGATGTCCCTTGGGAAAATTTACCAGGTGACATTTTTACAACTTGACATTTAACATGGATTTCTAAATAGAAAAATGTCTAACATGTCCACCAACCTACGTAAAAATATAAACTTTTGGTGACTATACCTGTACAATACACTATAATAATGGAATGACTACGCAACCTTAAACATCTTATAATCTTATAATCAAGAGAAAGGAAACAGGCAAAATCAGAATATCAAACCAAGAAAAAAAAGGCTTTTCCACACTATAGCTAATGTAAAAAGCTTTTTGTCAACAACCCGAGTGAAAGAACAATAGATCCTTATTCGCACGATGGGTTTTGGTGAGTGACATTAAGTGATTCAATATCAATCCAACAACACCTACTTACCAATTCAAATATAGGTGCGACAGGAGTTAAAACTGATGTCTAAATTTAATAGGATACTCACCAATACCACTTGGCGGTTAAAGATAGCTTTGAGAAACAACTGTTTCCAAATAAAGCAAGAAATAGATTTATTACTAACAGCTAAAATTTCAGCATCTTAAACTGGAAAAGAAATTACAAATCAATAATCAATAATAGAAGATAAAAGCAACTCAGAATTAAACCGTGCTCAAAGAATAATACCTGAGTCGAACATCATCAATCACATAGAAAATCGAATTGATTATCAAGTTTCCAGTTCTAGGCCAAACTAAAAATACGCAAAGTAGCCAAAGACACGAGGGTAACCGGCAGCCTATTAGAACCAGGCTTTGTATATCAAAACCCTCGAGTCGTCCTACCGGCCTGATACTACGCATCCATAACACCCTCCACCCTCACTCTTAGGGACAAGCAACCGTTTTACTAAGACAAGTACATTTCCTTAAGCGTTGCATACGTAATTAGTTATTTAAACCCCGTTTTATTAAAGATGATCTGACGAAAGAAGATCCTTTTTCTGCTTTTAAAGGGGCGATGTCGCTTCGGCATTTCTAATAATGGTGGAACCGGAAATGAATTCCATCCGCTAGTGCCGACGCGTCACCATTATTACAACTGCCGAAGCGACATCGCCCCATTAGAAGAAAAATGGTAAGAGAAAAACACAAAAATTTCAATAAATAAATATAGCTTGGAAATTGCAATTTATAGTTAAAAACTTGAGTGAAAACTCAGGAGAAAGAGCGTTTAGTTCCTTGAGGGATGCTCATTTGAGAGAGTGTGCCAAAGTATGAAATAGATTTTTTAACAGCTAAAATTTTAGAGAAATAGATTATACCCCTGAGACAAGTTGGGTTTAAATAAAAGATATGCAATCTTTTATTTAAACTTAACTTGTCTTAGGGGTTCAATCTAAAAATATTTGTCAAACTGACCAAGACGTCAAGATTATTTTGGATTACTACCTAAATCGCTTACAAATTTTAGCACAGAATTAAGGTAAGTTTTATTTTATAATGAAATAAGTTTGTCATTCAAAAAAATACAAAAAACAAAAAAAGTAATAAGCAATAATAAGGCATAATGACTAGTGCAATTGCTTTCCTTTAGTCATGAAATCTGAATAAAATTCTATGCAGTATTGGATAAACATATCATTTAATGGTTGACTATCATTTTGGCACGTTTATCCAATACTGCATAGAAAAGGAAAGCAATGCACTAGTGATCGGAATATAAACAAGAAAATCCAAGAAATTATTTTGAGTATCTTAAACAAAAGGCTGGAATTCTTCACAAAATTTTTCGATAGTTAAAAATGGGAGGCCATATTGTGACGTCATACAGTATTTAAAAGAAAGAAAGAAAAAGAATTTTGCAGTTGATTTAGGTCTATGGTCGTAGTCATTTCCTCTCGAATCCATTGCCATTGGAATTATCAGTTTCGTGACAAAAATTTCGTTACAAAATTCTCTTCTGAGTGCGAAATACTCTTCTGGTCATTTTCTATAGATACATAGAATATTACCGGAAGAGTATTTCGCAGTCAGAAGGGAATTTTTAACTAAAAAAGAAAAGAAGAAGAAAAATAAGGCTTAACGCCGCCAGCGACAGCTGAAAGAAACGCCAAACAAAAAAAAAAACTTGAGCAATTAGGGTTCCTCTTCCAGCATGGCGGGAGAAAGGGGTAGGAGAAGGGTATCCCCTGCCCATTTTCATAAGGGACTTCACAATCCTTTGTTTGAGAGTTGAGAGAGAAAGAAAGAAAGAAAGAAAGAAAGAAAGAAATAGAGCTTAACGGCACAGTTGAACCTTGGGAAAAAATCTCTCGACCGTTTTAGGCACCATGCAAGCAGGGGATGACGACTTCGAGATACATTGCGTCATACAAGGTATCAGTACAACTAGCATTGTGTTAGTATGGCGCCTTTTGAAAATAAAAGCGAAGCAGCCGAGCTCCCTCCCACGGACGTGAATCTCGAACAATACCTTCTCGTCCGATATATAGAGGTCCTAACCCCGGACACGTGGCATTGGCGGACCGAGTTATCATATTTTTGACAAGAAAAGTTGTCGACATGAACACGATTGACCTCACTATCATCTTCTCTTATTGGTCCATCAGAACAATTGCCCAAAGCCAAAGCAAAACCAAATAAAGTTACAAGATAAAACTACAAGAACGAATCTGGCAAAGAAAGAAAGAAAGAAAGAAAGAAAGACATGAAGGACCAAACCAAAAATCAACCTAGAACAAAAGAGCAGAACAAAACAAACAAAATTGCATCTTTTCAAAGAAATGTTTTTGGCTAGTCCTACCCCTACCACTTATGATTTTTTTTCCCGGGATGTAGTTTAAAATGTTTCTCTAATAAATCACTCGTAGCAGGAGGTTTTAAGCGGATATATGGGATGATGCGCCATGGACGGATTTTCTAGGTGCTGATAATAACTCCATATCAATGGAAAAAGTCATTTGCACTCGTATAAAATGTATCCACACCTAAGACAAAGAAAGAAAGGCTTAAAGGAATTTACTTGTCGCTGCCTAGCAGAGCCCAGGCCCAGTTATTGTGTGCAAGTTCTTATCCGGATTAGAGTCGATTCGTCGGTGGGGCCCATATTAGCTCGGAGCTTTATCCTATTTGTGATTACATCGCTCCTCGAAATGAAAGATGTCCAAAAAATTTGGAAGAAAATTTCCCTAATTCTTTCAGCAATATCTAAAGCAAATTGCAAGATATTGATGATAAATCCAACCAAAAGGAAGAAACTGCAAAAAAATGAAATGAACCATAACAAATTAAAATGGAAATTTCCATTTTAATTTGTTGCAATGGTTTATTTCAATTTTTTTACAGTTTTTTCCTTTTGGTTGTTTGGTTTGTTACGGCTTAATGATTAAAAAAGAAATATTTAAAATTCGTGAGCGAATTTATCATTTTGTGTTTTTGTGTAGTTTTTGGATTTTAATTACGAACTATTTCGACTACTTAAAAAAGAGACTGGAATTCTTCACAAAAATTTTCGATAGGTAAAAATAGGAGGCCATTGTTTGTTAGTTGACGAAACAATGAATTGCAGTTGCTCAAAACAGGTAAGTTGAAACTAAACAATATTTTTATTAAAGGGATACTTAACCCCTAAGACAAGTTGGGTTTAAATAAAAGATTGAAATCGTCTAAACATGTATGCAATACTTAAATTTTTTAATTTTGAACCACAATTTAGTTTAAAATGAAAATATTATATCACGTGATGTAAACCAACCAATGGGATCATTTGTTGTGGACCAGCCAGTCCACAAAAATTGATCTTATTGGTTGGTTTAGATCACGTGATATAATATTTTCATTTTAAACTAAATTACGGTTCAAAATTAAAAAATTTAAGTATACGTAATTAGACGATTGTAATCTTTTATTTAAACCCAACTTGTCTCAGGGGTTGAGTGTCCCTTTAAATAAAAGAATTTTGCAGTTGATTTAGGTCTATGGTCGAGGTGACTGCCCTGACCCTCTTCATGGAAAATAGAATCCTCATAAAAATAATCATCAGCGATTTCGTAATATTTTGTTTTTGTTTTGTGTAGTAAAAGAAACCTTATGGACCTAATTTTAATGTTTCTCTACAGGATTCTCTGATGGGTTTATGTGAACAAACCATTTCCACAGATGAGAGGACAAGATGTGACTTGGATTCGAAATCTTTACAAAATTTATTGCACATTTCAAAACTTGTACATTGCGCCAAAATTCACCACCAGCAAAGAGACTGCCAGGGCCATACTCGACGATACAACGTTAGCTGTTAGACCAGGGCTTTCATTTAGCACCCCAAGAGGCCAAGAGACCTCCAAGAGGATCATAATCAGAAAGAATGTTCAGCTACAAAGCGAAGCAAAACCAAAATAAGTTAGAAGCTAAAACTACAAGAACGCGGTGGTCAATCTGACGCATCCGGCAGTCATGGAGGATCAAGTTTAGGGACGCCTGAACGTGGCGCATCACGTGGTAATTGGCGAGGACCATATACATGACATAATATCGTTTGCCCCCCTTATGAAGAGAAAGAAATTTTAAGAAAAGAGCGGTAAACGAGTTTAAGTTGAATAGCACACACAACTAAACCTTTTGATAATTATTTTGAAAAAGGGAAGAAAAGATTCAGGTTACTTAAAAGCCCAGCTTAGATCAAGGATGTATATACATCCTTGCTTAGATGAACAAAATAGTATCAACTTAATGTAAGAAATATCGTTAACAAGTGGGATCATGTCCCTTGGGAAAATTTACCAGGTGATAATCAGACCATAACATCAGAGTGGAAAATTTCATTTTACTAGAAACAATACTATCACTTTGGTGACAAACTTTCGTTAGAAAACTCCCTTCTGAGTGCGAAATACTCTTCAGGTCATTTTCTATAGATAGTTTCATAGAATATTACCGGAAGAGTATTTCGCAGTCAGAAGGGAATTTTTAACTAAAAAAGAAGTGTCAAACAAAAAAAAGGGAGCCGCATTTCTAAATTTCAAATCGTTCCCCTTTTTGTTTCGAAATTTTAATTTGAATAACGGGGAGTTATTTTTGATTTCTGATTTTTGTTTTCTTTTAATTTTACTTTTTTTTATCATTATTGCCAAAATTGGTTATAGATTACTATATATTCAAAGATTGGAAAGATTGTTTTACTAAGACAAGTACATTTCCTTAAGCGTTGCATACGTAATTAGTTATTT